>VZTV01055545.1:2001-12611 GCA_013400875.1 Anhinga rufa
GAACCTTCCACATTCTTCATTAATTAAACATATAAATCCTACAAACTCTATCCAGGGTAACTGCAAACCAAGAACCTGATTCTCAGTTCACCACTCCTGTAATGCGAATGGACTGTCAAGGTGTGTGTACATCATCCTCACACTTTATCTGCAGCAGTATCATCATCACCCCATTCCTGCATGATGCTTTCTTGTTAACATATAAAAAAGTGTTTGCAACTATGGTAAGGCCTGTTTATGCTGCCATAGTAGGACCTTAGTGCAACTGAGAATCAGGCTCTAAAGACATACTTTTGTTCTTACAATCCGGTTATTTTAAGGAAAGGAGCAATACTCATCTTGCTGGCAAGGAGCACAAAGCAAATCAGTAATTCAGAAAATTATGAGAGAAAGAAGAGACAAACCATGATACACTCCATTAAGTTTTCCTTCTTTATTAGTGGGAAGAACATGGATGTTTTTGTCATGCTGTGTACTGACTTTGATAGAAGGAGTGTATCCCATGCAAAATTATAATTTTCTTAAAAAAGTTAAAGATGGAGTGGAGACAACTTTTTTATTCTTTTTTGTTCACACCACCTTTTTTTATATTCTCTGTTGGACTGAAGTAGGAACCTTGATATAGCAATGCAGCTAATTTGATTAAATTTTGGATTTTACCAGTGATTAAGTTCAGTTTGTAGAGTAGTAACATAGAGATTTAGGAAATCTGCAAAGACTTGACCCAAAGCCTCAGGAGGGTGTTGTTTTGGTTCAGATCCTGAGTAGATCAGTACTGTGCTTTTATAATCAAGAGGCTGCTGTTGCTGGGCTCAGGGTTACAGTTGTATACTCAGCCCCAGAGGACCAGCTGCTCTGCTGTAAATTGGGGCTAGTACTGAGGGGGAGTGACAGACACAGTAAACACATGGAGTAGCAGTAAATGACAAGAGGATATGATATGTAACATTAACCAGGCTCAGTGTTTGCTTAGGTTGTAGAATGGTCTTTTAAATCAATCTTTTTATTATCAGTGGGGCCTTAGCAGTGCACTTAAATGGAGAACAATGCAAGGGCACAGAGACTTGGTGCAAAGTGAACATCCTGCTTTCTCTCCTAGCTCTGATTTTACAAGGAAAACCATAGATAGATCCAGGTCACAACATTCAGATGTGAACTTTTTCCATGTTTGGCAACATTTGGAATTGGGCTCTGATTTCTTCCCCGTTCCTGCTGTAAGGATTCATCTCACCACCAGTCCTGACATCCTGCATAAACAGGGCTGAGAATGTCATGCAAGGAGACCTCCTACTTCTACCCTAACCTTTCTGGCAACAGTGAATTTACCACAGTTTTGTTTCATCTCTGCCCATAGTTAATTATCCTTCTCCTAAATAAAGATTAGGTTTATTTTCATTTTCAATTTATTGCCCTCAGAGTCCCCTGAACTTCCGTCACTCTTGGACTGCTGTACAAAAGACCCTTTGTGTAGGAAGAGCATTTTCTCCTCATTGTGCAACTATAATTGTAAACTGCAGTGATATCACCTGTTAGTGTTTTCTTGTGTTAAAACTGTAAGTTCCTAAAATTATTATTTTTTTTTTTTTTAGAAGTTGGACAGTATGTGTGCCTGTTTTCAGAGGTTCACCTATGCATTTTTAACATCCTTTGGAAAATGTGGATATTAGAATTGGATGGAGTATTCTAAAAGCGATCTCCACCAGTTGAAATCTTACCAAGCTTATCTCACAGACCTGGTTTTGCTCAGTGTGCCCTTGTTTCAAGTGTTGTAGTTGGTGGTGGAGTTAAGTGTTTCTAAGTGTTCTTAGATGTTTTTATCAATATATTATTTTCCTGTTTCTAGAGTTCCATAAATACACAAAGAGAAATTAGGTGGAAAGTGTTGTTACAAGTTGGGGGTTAAGGTTTTGTTTTGTAGGAAAACAGTGTTACCAGATCTCCGAATTCCCACTAGGACAAAACTAATTGCTGGAATGGTTGCTTGAAACTGAATTGAAATCTGAATACTGTCTTTTATAGTTTTAGCATTTCAGATTAAGGAAGTAAAAATTTTAATCCCACTAACGCTCAGGCTTTGCAAATAGATGTGGTAGCCGTGAGACACTTGCTGTGCATAGACAGATATACACATTCTAAGCAGTGCAGTGGCAAGCACAATCATGTGCATCTTTATGCATCTAAATATATATACACTTCTATGTCCTTCACCACTGGACTATGCTGTGGGATGGTAATTATAGACCAGGTCATTCTTGGTAGTAGATTTTTTTGAAAAAACTCTTGGGAGAACTTTCTTTTCCAAGCCAGCGATGGGGAGAAAGGGTTTAATTTCAATGCGCTATCCAAAGGGTACAACTTGTCAGTGGTGCAGTGCGCCTGGTCTCCTGGTCCAGCTGTGCATTATTGTCAGTGTTGCAGTAATCAAACCAAGCCATGGGATTTTAACCTCTTCATTTCTGGACTCCAAGAGGCAAACAGAGAATCAAATGAGCCCACATTACCAGCTGGAGCTAGGAGGTTCCCCCATTGTGCTAAGAGATACTGGACTGAATGCTGGTCCACCCAGTGAACACAAGAGATATTAACTGGAGCTGTTTGGGTTTGCTGCAGAAGGGAAAGCTGTAGGAAATGGATTTACATTGTTCTTCAGAGCAAGGTAGGAAACAGATCTCTAAGTTAAAAATCCAGCAGAGCTTCTGGATGTATTTTGTCTGGATTCAGAGTGGGGAGAAGCGGAGCCACCAAAGGAACACTCGGAGATGTAATGTGCAGTTAAACCCACAGCACTGGTAGGACTGGACAATCACTAGTTAAAGCTAGTTAATTATTTAAGAAAAAAATTATGAAGTATAAAATATTCAAACTGCCTGATGCGTGCCATTGCCACAAAGACACACGCACCTGGGCTTTAAATTCTGGCCTGTTTATTACTTTATTTTCAAGTAAAGATATTTTAATACTAATAATGGAATAATATTACTTGTGAAACATTAATAATAAACAAAATATGGGGGAGAAACTTTGCTATTTGTTTATTCCAAAAAGGGTTATGTCTTCCTTCTTTAAAATGAAAATAATTTACGTTTCTTAGCTCTCTCGGAAATGAATAACTTACTAGAGTGTTGTGATAATTGTGCAGAGAACCCGTTACGGTAACACAGTGTAGCTACAAACTGACTGGGAAATTGGTGCCTTGAGTCTGAAATTACATGTTGCAGTTACCAGGCGTCATTTCAGATTAGCTGTACCTGTCTCGTGGGCAGCTCATCGGGAGCTGCACTGATGAGTCAGAGAGACCTACTATTTTCCTCACTTAGAAGTTGGCCTGGTGTAGAGGGCTTAACTTAGAAACAAAGATGAAATAAAAACCAGACTATGCTGAGCTGTTGAGCCCAGAGACAGGGTCTACTAGAGACGCAGTTCACTGGAAACCTCGGCAAAAATTATAGCCTGCCTACTGCAAAAGCTTGGAGATTGTGTTAGGCAGCTTACATACCCAGTGACAACTCTCAAGTACCTGGCACTCGCCTGAACTTGCTGTCGACATCTGTACACCTGCTCTTAGCAGGCAGAAGGCAACATTTCTCTGAGTGTATCTAAAAATGGCATTTCTCACCAAAAAAAAAAAAAAAAAGGCTGTTAGTCACGGTATCTTTGCCAAACTCCATTTACATGTTGGCTGCTTAAAGACCCATCTGCAGCCTGACACCGGTTCACTTCCTGTCCTAAATCGCTGAAAAATTCCGGCACATAAAATGCTGGCGCCGTGGCTTTTCGTCGAATCCATGACCTTCTCCCTCACCATGTCTGCTCTGTGTGCTCTCATCTCACCTTCCTGTGTCCTGCCCTTCAGGGTCTCCATGATAAAGCTGGGGTGAGTGAGACCTCAGGACCTGGCCCTGCAGACATCAAAGCCGACACTTTCCAGCTTCTCTGCTTGCAATTCCATATATACTTGTATTTCCACAGCTGTGGTCTGAAGTCCTGACCCCTAATCTGGGGACCGTTGCTGGGTGCGCATGAGTAGTTCGAGTCACCTTGGGGAACGGGACTATCTGTATGTGGAAGCACACATTTTGAAAGCATACTGAGATCCTTCAGGGTATAAGTTTTATAAATGACAGATATTATAAATCCTGACTGCCTGATGGCAGGCACTAGAGTGGAACATTTTGCCATCAGTGCTTATTATCTCAAGATTCTTAATTAGTTTCATTGATACTTTTCTCACACTTGAATGTTTCAAATGATTAAATATTTCAATGCTTGTCTGGTGGAAAGTCTTTCCGTTGTGTACAGCAGGACATAATACTGACTCCAGATAGTTAGTGGAAAAGTGGTGTTCACCATCCCTTTTGCAGACCCCTGTGGGAGCTGCTCTATTAGTGCTGAAGTTGGGTCTCATTGCATCTGGTTGCAGAACAGCGAGGTGGCTGATTTAGGAGTACCAGAAGGGGGAATGGTGAAAAAGCCTAGCTTTCCCTCTTAGCTTTGAATTCAGTATTTTTCCTCCACTGTCTAGTCCACCATTCAGGTGTCCCAGCAGAACGCACATGAGTCGTTTGCCCGAGTCCTGCAGAGAAAGATATTTCAGCTAGATGGCTTTTCCAGATTTAAAGAATTATACCTGGAGGAGGCTGCCTGCAGTTTTCTTTCCATCTCCTTCACACTTGTGCTGAGGGCAGCGGATTCCCATGTCACGGCTGCGGATCGGTGAGTCTCCATTTTGCATTTAAAGTGCATGTCTTCAGCTCCTGCCCACCCTCCTGGCCAGGGTGAGGTGTGCCTCCAGTATCTGCTGGGGCCCCGGAGGCCCCTTGTGCGGTGTATGCACACATGCACCCCAGTCAGCAGAGACAGGGCCCATTTTAATCCCTTGAAACATTAACAATAGTTCATGTCCAAGCTAAAACCTCTCCTGAATCACATGGATTTTCACCACAGCACATGGCGTGTCTAGTTTATATAAAATAAAAAAAAAACAAAACACCAAAACCCTTTAAAATTCCACTTCTCATAACTATTTACTTAAGCCATAGGCCTGAATGCTGAATGTCTGTTGTAAATTGATGGTATAAATTCCCTGTTCANTTTAACAGATTTCTTTTTTTCTTTTTTTAAATTTTTTTTTTTTTTTAGACCAAGTTTTTTTCAGAGCTCTGTTCCTTGAATGTTCCCCATAGGTGGAATGTAATTAAACTCCGCTGGCATCTCCCCCTGCTGGGATTTAGACTAGGGACAGATCTTTAGGAAGCATAAAACAAATACTGTGAAAAAAGAAACCTTGTTAGAAGAGTTGCCAGAGAATCAGCTCTGCTCCATTTACAAGCTGATAGTTTTGAAAATCTGCCCTTTCTCCTTTTGTGAATTGGCTTCTAGAAATTGTTAATTAATCATTTAAACACTGGGGGCAGGGGGGAACCCACGAGTCTTTCACAGCTCTCGCTCTGCTCACTGGCTGAGAGTTCACATGTTGAGAAGCACTTTCTGCCTCAAACCCTGGCTTTTGCTTAAAATAATTCAGTGGGGAAGGCACCACGCTGACGGTGCCAAGGAGGGAGGGCTCCGACAGCAATGGCAAGCACAATGGACGCTTGAGCCCTCAGTGTGCTGGCATGATGGTGACCTGGGAAGTCCCCATCACCAAGGACATGGGGCAGCTCCTTCCCCAGCCAGGTCAGAGCCAGTTCCCCTCTGCCTGGCCCTGCAAGCATGGATGGCCTCATGCTGCTCCTGTCCACGAGGGGCTGCTCCCTCGCAGCTCCTGGGAGGCTATTCCCACGCTTCACCTCAGCTACCTCCGGCTGCAAAAAAAAAAAAGTATGACACCTGCCTCTCAGTTCTGGGGGTATAAATACGGAATAACCTTGTCAGCTCAGAGGGTTACTATGCTGTAACTGGGAGGAGAATCTGTCCCCAGATATTGCTTGACTAATGGCTATCAAAGGCAGAAGTGAAGTGATAATTGTTTGGGATCAGGTCCTAGTGAGTTAGTGTCTGTGTTGCAAAATGAACTGTACCTTAACTAGGACTGCCTTTGATGGTTCTCCTGCCTTGGGATTTAAGATGTTCTCTTTGGAATCAGGAAAAGACCTAATGCTGGGAATGATGCGTTTCTCACCTGCCCAATATGAGACTGCTTCCACTTTTCTACATACTTCTACAACAATGAAATGAAAGTCCTTATTTCTTGGTTGGCAAAGTCTGTCACTGTGGATGGTGGGCGTTGTGCTGCTTTCCTCTCAGGGCAGTGATTGCAGTTGCTGAGACCCAAGGTGGGTGCAACCCTCCCTTGGTTGGAAAGTAAGTTGTTTTGTAATAGCCCTTTGCTAGGAGGTGGTAGGAGAAGCAGTATTAAGAGATTTTTTAAAACCCGTTGGGGAAAAGCATATTGCCTTCAATGCAATGGCTAGAAACATTTATATGTCGTAATCCAGTCAAAAGTAGGTTTTAGTGGTTTATGTATTAACCCTATTAATTTACTTTTTTTCTGCCATCTTTTTATCTATGCCTGTTGCTTTAGCGTCTGGGTGCCGGACATACAGGTGATTACCACACTGCTGTAGTGTAAACAGAGTACAGGTCACCATGAAGTCCTTGCTCCCCCCCTTCTCCCCTCTGTCACCTGTCCCCTCTTCCATGCTCTGTACTTCCTTCTTGCTCTCCTTTGTGTTGATGGTCTCACCGTGGTCCCTCATTCATGAGGGTGCTGGGCTCTGCACCCCTCCCTGTTTGGTGAGGAAGCTTTCTTTGCGTCAGACATGTGTGTCCATATAGAGTGTCCATAATGACCATATAGAAATAGGATGTTACCATAAGCGTTGTGATCTGAAATCACGCTTGCTCCAGAGTCCACACATAATTTACAAAAAAATAAGCACCCAAGTTCACTACGGAAAAAACAATCCGGTCTGTGCATCTGTTTGCTGCTATTAGGAGTATTAGTTTTCAAGAGCAATCCATTATACTGTGAAGTGCCTTACTTTGTTAGACAAACAAGAAACCCCACACTTTTAGTCCTCTGAAGCTTTTAATGGCATCACAGGATGCAGGTACTTGAGACACTGATACCTACAGCAGAGGGATAAAATGGCCTTAGCTTCTCCTTACTGCTGGCCTGAAACCAACAGAAAACAGAGCTGTGCCATTTTAAGATTTTGCCAGCAAGGACATTTTTTGTAAGCACATCAGGTGCATGCACTTGGGCAATAAAGGCTATAGACGAGAGAGGTATGTGCTTTGAGCGCTCTGAATTTTCTATAGCTGTATATTAAATTCAAAATAGCAGTCTAAAAGCATACCTTCATTGGCAGAGATTGCTGAAGGGGGCAATAACAGTGGGGTGGGAAATAGCTGAGGCTCTGTCACCTCATAGGTGCAGTGTTTTGGGGGCCAGGGAGGCTTCAGCATCAGCTGCTAAACTACAGCAGCAGAGAAAGAGCAGCAGCAAGCTGGGGAGCAGGCTGCTCACCTCTCTGTGTAGCCAGAGATAAATTGCTGCAGCAAAATTGTGAGCAGTGTCTTGTAAAGAAAACAGAAGAGCTGCTCTAGGGGTTGAGGGAGATGGGCTGGTTTTTGGGGCTGTCTGGAGCAGAGTGAGTTCGGGGTGTTCCGACATGTTCCAGCCACAGCAAAAATAAGAAATGGGGGTGAGGAGGCTCACCCGCAGCCAGGCTTATGATTATAATTGTATTATAACTGGCTATACTTTATGAATTGTCTCTCCATGTTCACGTACATACTGTTTGTGTGGCATGTGCATGGTGTGGGGATGTTTCTGTGCGCGCAAAGTGATGAAGCTAGTGTTTGCTGCCACGCTTCTGCATCTTCTCTAATGATTGTTGTAAATTTGCCTCTTTCCTTTTTGAACTACGCAGCCAGCACTGTAATAAAATGCTCTTTGTGAAGAGAATAGTGAAGAGGAGAAGGGGGAAAAAGAGGGCATGGGTGTACTTAATAAAAAAAGACTCTGCACTATCGCAGGTGCAGTTGATGCTGTTTAGAGCAGTCACTCATCTTGCTCCAAATAAATAGTAATGACTGTTTCCTGTGACTGTGCTGTGAATCATATTCACTCCATGCAGGGGAGTAGAAAATAAAGCTGCATGCAATCCACACGAGATGATGGCTCTTGTAATATTCAGCAGTTGGGCCTGGTTAGAAGCGTTTCATTATCTCAGAATTAAGAGAGAGCTTCCTGCTGTCGCAAAAGCTTGTTTATTCTTCTGCCTTCCCTTCCCCTCCCTCTGTTCTTTTTTTCTTTAACATATATCCCCTCTCCCATTCTCCCATCTCTGAAATGTTGGCTTAATGTTTTTGAGCAGAATTGCAAGGTCAAATTAGGGACAGTGGCCCTCAGAATACATTAGTAGTTTATTGCATGGGTTTTGGCTTAATAGGAGAGCGCCTGAATTTTCTTTTATCTTTTGCCCACTGCTTCTTTTCTTAGCTTATACTCAAAATTTATCAGGAAGAAGCAGAAAAAGCTGACCTTCTTTCCCATTTCTCAATGAACTTCAGAGTTTTCCTCCTTATCCTTGGCTTGGTCCAAAGTTAATCAGTGGGAGTGTTTTGGTGATCTCCAGTTGCTGTTGCCACCTTAAGTCACAACACAGTTGCCTCTAGCAAACGGCTGCTCTGGGGGTGCAGATCCATTTGTGCATAAGATGGATGTTAGAGGTCAGCTAGTAAATCGATAGTAAAACCAGTCAGATTCCCTTCTTGACTGGAGGGCTGTGTCAGAGCTTTTTGCTTGGACCCTTAAGGAGGAGGGCAAGAGCCAGTGCCTGCATTTTAGGCTCCACCATCTCTGCAGAGTGGGGCAAGTAAACCTGTGTGAGGCTCATGTGAACCCACATCATGGGCTCCTTTGTAGTTGGTGGGGAAAGACACATGTAGAGGGAAATGTGTCCTGTCCTAAAGTCTGAATGATCGCCTGCGGACTTTTCTTTCCCTGCGGGCTAGGGAAAAAGGGAGCATAGGTAACTGTGTTTCTAACATAGGTACCAAAATAAGATGTGGTGAAGCTGCATGTACCTTGCTGTTTCAGAAGCTGTGGAGGATGAGACACACAGGTTCCAAAACTCTTTGTATGTCCTATTTATAATAAGCGTAGATAATGTGTCCCTGTGTGCTGTGCCTTGCTACAATCAGGACTGCTGGGGCATCCCACTTGCGTATCAGTCACAGTCAGCAGATGCACACAGCTGGAAAGCTGAAGGACCATCTCAAACCAGGTGTGATTCAGAAAGTATCTCATTCTCAAGAAGAGCTCTGATTCACATCTACACAACTGGATGATTGCTTTGATTCCTTACGGGTGAAGGAGGACAAGCTGGGCTGTGAATCCCTTGAACATGTCCCTGCTGTATTCAGTAGCCAGCACATTCAACACTGAACGGGTGCAGCCAGGATCTTTACAGGGTATCTGATTTCAGCTCATAGCTGGTGAGATGCAGGGATCTGTGTGATCCTTCCTGGCTACTCTCCAGCAAGTTCTGAAACTAGAGGAAGAAGTGTACGGCCCTAAGGACACTGGCTTACATGGATGGTGCCCTCCTGGAGGGTGAATCCGTGAATAGTAATGAATTCATTAAACCTCCTAAAGCATCCCTATTTCAGTAGTGTTTGCCTCAGCAGCAGTCAAGATGGTTAAAAGGCAATTGCAGCCACTGAAATATGTAGCAAAACTATTATCAGAAGATGTCATTTTTCGTAAATGTCAGTACGTAGATTTTTTATGGGGATATGGTGACAGGTAGTGAATAATTTAACATAAATTTACATAATATAGTGCAGCTGTTAATTTATGGCCATATTAGACTACAAGGTTATGTATCTAATGGCTTTTGGTCTCTTCTTTTTTTTTTTTTAAAGTTAAAACTTTCCCTAAATTGTCCCACTTTACTCATAATTCATGAGACACCTGTCTTCCCTCCCCTGTGCCATACAGAAGGCTGTGGATGTCATACCCTTTTTGTAGCCATATGATTCACAGTGAACTCATTCCCATCTCCAACCTCAATCATTTCAACTCAGTGTATTCCTGTTTTTATTCAAAGCAGGCCTGTGAGGGGCAAGAAGTGCTGTTACTACTGGTTGACTTGTATTCCTTAAGGCTGAGCTCTTGGATGTAGCTAGAGACAGGCATTGATTCTCCCTTGTTTGAAAAGCTGGAGACGTACAGCTGACATTAACTGCTCAGTAATTCAAGGTCTCCACCTGCCTACCCTTTCCAAAATAATCAGTGGAGGTGGCTTCAACTCAGTGCTTGGAATCTGCAGTTGAGGATAGATTTTTTTTGGTAAACATTTATTTGGTGACTTTCCATTGTACAAATACTTGCCTAAATGTTAGAGAGGTGTCCATGAATCAATACTTGCAGGGCACTAGTATAGAATGAGGCTTGAATCTAGAGGGGCTTTTCAGGGCATGAGTGGTGGCAGGGCCTCTCAGAGTACTTGATCTCTGGAGTAGAGATTAGTAACCATGCTGCTGCTGGTTGGCCTGAAGCTTCATCCTGCTGCCAATTTACCCAGATGATGTCCAGCTTGTGGGGCAGAGCAAGAAAGGTACGTGCCTAACTGCACTTGATGCCTCTGAAAGTTTTC
>VZTV01055552.1:24550-40124 GCA_013400875.1 Anhinga rufa
GGCGGAGCGGGGCGGCGGGGACCCTGGACAGCGCTGGGCCGGGCCGGGCCGGGCCGGGGCGCCCGGGGCCGGGGCCGGGTCCCGGTCTCGGTCTCTCCCCCGCGGCCGTGCGGCGTGGGGCTGAGCCCCGCCATCGGGCGGTTTGGGGGCGAGGGGGGGTGTCGGGAAGCCGGCTCCCCTCGGCACCCCGAGCCCCGTTGGCGCCGTGCCCCGAGCCAGACATGGTCCTGAGCGAAATAGGGAGCGGCCCGGGGCTGGGGTCGGCAGCCGGGAGGGGTGCGCGGGCGGCCTCTGCCCGGGGCCAGCCTCGCTGAGGATTTGCTCGCGGCTCCCGCCCGGCGAGCTGATTAAACCCATTCCGGCCAGTTTTACCGCATTGAACCTTGGTAAGGTTTCTTATCTGGTTTTCAGAGTAATTCATATCATCGCACTTCAGGAATTAGACACAAACCTGGTACTTCATCGCGTACTTGATGTTCTAACAATAATTTTCGTTTCTGCATTTGTTATTCCAATCACTTTTTTCTTCTAGGAAGAATAAACGAAACCCCAAACTCTGTTGTATTCAGTATGCCTGACAGTTTACTTCTTCAGTCGATTTCCTTAGCTCCACTATTCTTGACGTTTTTTCAAGACTTGAGGCTTGTAATTCCTTTCCCGAGAGGATAGGGCTGTTTCTGTGGCTAAAGTTCAGCGACCATTACTAGCCTAGGCCTGGTGGCCCCTTTATAAAATCATCTCTATGTACAAACATGAGACGCCTGAAAAGTTTTTCTCTCGGCTCTAAAGGAGTACTTTTATACACCTTATGTACTCTCTCAAGCTCCATCTGATGCTGCTCCTAAAATGGCTCTGTTTTCAGAGCTGGTTGCTTATTCTGTGTACGTGGTGAGATGGCTTTGTTAGTTTGGATCAACAGGAAAAAAAGTCCTAGGCCAGGATGCAGTATTAGGGTGAAACGAGCTCTTTGTAATGCTGTGTTTGGGCTGTGCACTTTCACTGGGCTGCAGGTGCGGCGTACGGGTTGCTCTGAAGAGAAATGGAAAGGCTTTTGATAGCTGAAAAACTAGGAGGAAAAGGAAATTTCTGTTCACTCAGATTTTCCATTGTGAAGTCTCAGAGTACAGTTACAGAGAAATGCGACGGAGCAATTTTTCATAACAAGTGTAAGAGTTTAATTATCTTTCTGTGACTAGAACAAAGTATTTTACTTATTTGGAAATGGTCTAATCTTATAGTTTTTCCTAAGACGAAACTCCCAGTGGAGCCACTCCCTTTTCTTGTAGTTACGATTAAGATGATTTGTTTTCAAACCAGAGAAAGTAGGCGCAAGGCAGTGTACACTTTAAATCCCATACATGGGTCTGCTGCTTTTCTAGGGTTAGGAACAAAAGGTGGTGACAGCCCATGCTGGAAAGAGATTCCAGTAACAGGCTATTTTACATAATTATTCAGAGAAGTTAAGCAATTTAAGCAATCAGAGAATGTGTGCAAAGATGTTACAAATGCAAGCATGGGAAGTTCTCTTTATTGTAGAGAAGTTTCTTGCTTGGATTGCGTTGCTCCGGGCGCTCCATATGGCCATACATTCTGCAGCTCTGATGACTGTTCTCGTTGCTCTGCCATCAGCAACAGCCTTACATGAACTAGGTGATTGTGAGGAAGCATGAGGAGTACTGTAGTGGTGATAGAAAAGACTCTATGCTCCACATTCTCAGAAGAGAAAAGCAATTGCTGAAATCGTGCTGATCTAAAGCAGGCAGGAAAAGTAAGGAAGGAGAAAGACAGAAATCATATCTTGAGATCTCTTGGTTGTATGTTACGTAGCTTGCAGCTATTATGAGTCATGACAGTGCAGGATCACGAGGCAAACATTGGACAAGAAAGTAAGGAATTTAGTTCTGCAGTGGGTTTTTTACCCTTTTGTGACATTATCAGTAAAATGGCACACCACCCCCTCCCCCACCGGTTCACTTGCTGGGTATTCACTTAAATTATTCAATTAAGTTTTCGATGAACTGTTAAAAATGAGGAGTCAAGGTTAGTCTTTAACGTTGTGTCCATAAAAGCAAGTACTTTTTGTACTTGTATAGTCTTGTATATTTGTCTTATCAATTAGTGCTTTCTTTAAAAAATGTCTTTAACCATTCTATGACAGTCTGTTTCAAAACAGTGAAATCAAAACATAAGTAAGAGTTTAACATAAAATATAATACTCAAAGCATCAGTAGCAGTCAAAACCTGGTTATGCCATGTAATAACATGACATCACAGCCATTATGAAGATGAATGCCATCTGTTTGAAAATCTAATAAAATTACCGACACTCAAAATGAGCAATCCAAGAAGTCCAGGTAGAGTTTGTAGCAAATACAGCTATTTTCCTTTTAACTGAAATGAGTTGTTAGACCAAAAGATGTTGTAAATTATATCTTAGTTAAAAAAAAAAATCAAGCACTGCAGTAATCTAAGGAAACGGACACAGTGTTCTAAATTATCAACAAGGAATTATGTATTAGAAGGTACTGGCCGTATTTTGTATATACTCTGTAGACAAGCAGCGAGTTTCCTTTTTTTATACAAACTTATTCATTTAAAAGTTCAGCATAGGTAAAAAGAGGTCTTTAAAAATAGTTATTGGAAACTACAGGACATGTTTTAAGGAATTTTGTTGTAAATATATTTAGAAATCATTACATTTCAGCTTGCACGTTTTATTAGCAAATGAAAATTGAGCCGTGGAGAGCTGTCATTGAATTTTCTTTGCTGGAATTCCTTGCACATTTTGTACTATTTCCTTTTTAAAAATCTTTATTTTCTATTTATTAAGGTGTTATTAAGTGTTATTAAAATTCACTGCATTTATTCAGATGCTTAGCATTACAATTAAGATTTTTAGCACTTGAAAATTAAATTAAGCCAAATCTCACATTTGACATTACTTTGAATATTCTTTTGAGCATGTTTTGAGCATCTGAGATATGGCTCTAATATATACGATATATATTCAGCAAGTCTCGCATGACTAGTTGTACCAGGAGTAGAGATCCAGGTTTATCACTGAACAGATAGTATATTTTTAAGTCAGTGTTCAGGGCAGAAGTCTTTGTTCAAGAAAGCCACACTGTTCAGGACAGAATAGTACCATCTATCTAATTTTAAAATTCCTATAGGATTTAAGCATGTGCGTAAATGGACTAAGGCTTCTGGCTAGGGCATAAAGAGTGAATTTTTTTTTTTTAATAAAGGCAGCAAAAATTGTTAGAAATAGCAGGGGTTTTTATAAGGTTTTTGCTTATAGATCCACCTGCTATGAAAGAATTGAAAAGACCATGCTAATATCTCTAATGAAGCCTTTTACTTGTAACACGGGTATTGATTGCTACTCATTTGGTAACATGCTGTTCTTCCAGTTTTTCGGTTGTCCTGCTCAGGTGAAGCCACTTTTAGGTCGGTGCTGGCGTTTCCTTGCCATTTTGGCTCCTCATCTATGACCTGTAGCTCATACAGGATGCTTATGTATTTTTGTCGATGAGGAGTCTGGAGCAAGCTGACATCTACTCCTTTTTCGTGGGAGTGCAGGTGTCGCTGCTGTCAGTTGTTCTGCTGCCTCATGACCTAAGTCAGAGCAAATACGCTCCCTAGGGATTAATTTTACTTCACCATAGAGAGACCTCACCAAGTCCTGTTCATTGCTTCAGACCCCAAGTAAATTTGAGCTTTAGGGCTTCCACAGGCCTTGAACCTCTGGGAGAATCTCACCCTATCAGAACGTAGTCCTTTGTGATATTTACTTCCACTTATTTTTCATTCGCATTTCCTATTTTATGAAAGTTTTGTTGAGTGGAATCAATGCCCTTGCTAAGAATATTACTGCTTTCACATTTAACTGCGGGGTATTTGAACTAATGTTCTCGTTTGACTGAAATGCTCCCTTCCATAGTTCAGATCCTCACCGCTGCTTTTAGACACCCTCCCTGCTCCTTGAACTCAGCAGTATTGTGGTAGCCATTATTCCTGATTTTACTTCTCTGACTCCTTAAATTAGTTCCTTTGTATTACTTAAAGCCAACGTGTGAATTGATATTCTTCATGCATATTCATAGTAGAAGTAGCTGTTCCAAGAGAATGGTCCCCTGCTAGTAGAAGTATTCAAACAAGCCACCTCCTCATGCCAGTCAGCACCAGTAGGCTAATTTCTTACCAGCAGCACACTAAGCCTAGATGATAACCAAGCTGTGACCTTATGTATTATTTCTGAGGGAGTACTTCTTTCACGAGACCCCCTGTCCGTACCTGTACCTCCTATGCATATGTATCTGCCTGAATGTGAACCAAATGCTATGCTGTCCCTGCTGGAGTGCCAAGGCCACTTTTTCTCTGCCCTAGGGCAAGGGGAAAAATGCCTGAAGACTTGCATCCCAGCATGGGGCCATGAGGCACAGAGCTGTCTGAAACCCTGTCTTCAGACCATTTGGCTATGCCTTACACTTTACGCATGGCTATGCCCATTGATTGTTTCAGCTAAGACCATATAGAAAATAGGTCAGGCATGCAGGGGCTCGGGAAGAGAGCTTTAATTGTGTGGGTTGTAATCTAGAAAGCAGGGTGTGTGCATCATCATGGAGGAGGCTGGAACCAGTTCCAAAGATGTTATCAAGTATTGTGGAATCTAGCCCATAGACAGCTATTTGTATTAGAGAGTTGCAGGAAATATCCCATGCAAGTCATCCAGATGTTTGAGTGTGAGTAAAAATGTCTTATTATAAGGCAATGTGCTAAAATCCTTTGATTATTTTCTCCTCCACAAATGGAAATTGAACGAAGCATACATTTATGAAGCGAATCTCTTCCTCAGCCCCATTCTAAGGTATTCAGAACAAAAATATATCACTCTTTTGGGGAAAATATATTTTGTGGGAATCCTCCTGGTGTAATTCTAGAATGTCATCAATTCCAGAGGGTGCGGTAAAATTCATGGCTTCTGTGATGCCACATACAGTAGTTAATGCTAAACTCGCCAGTTGCAATGAATAACAGCAGAGTTACTTTTGAGATCGCAGCATCGGGTTTCTCTATGGTACATTAGACATGAGTGTGATGACTGCCTTTCTAATGCTGACCAAGGTAAACGTGTATTTCATTTCATTTTAACCTTGCATTTCACTTGGCACCTGATACAGCTGGGGACTGACAAAAGTTGTTCCGGGAAAGCCGATTTCTCTCCTTGGCAAATACAGAAACTCTTCACACACGAAAGACCATTAGTAAAAGGCTGACTACAATGGAGGAAAACCTCAGCAAGATTTCCAGCTTGATGCTTGGAAAAATTTGGGTTTTGCATTTGCTCATAATTATTTCTATGATGTGAAAACACAAGACAATATACCCAGTTGCTGTCTTCTGGTTAACAGGGAGGGGTGTCTGCTTGTATTAATGGCTGTGTGGCTCCCTAGTCCTGACTGCAGGCACCCTGGAGCCTAAAATACTCATCGCAGTTCCTGTTTTAAATAGCACTGCTAAAAATGGCAAAATTTCCATGTCTTTGGAGAAAGCATGCATCAATCTAACCTTACATTTCCTTTTTTTCTTTTTGCCAAAATTGTCTTCATAGGTGGCTGTTTGCAGTGGCAAGCTGAGAGGGCAAAGCCACTTGCCTCATGTTGAGAAAAATATTTGGTGGATTGATAAACTGTTCAAATTTTGGTGAAAATATAGCCATTAGTCCACAGAACTCACAAGGCATATTTAGAGGTAGGATTTTAGAATTTCCATATGGGAAGATTAGTATGAAGGGAAGGATAGTCTTGGGGTTTAAGAATCTTAGCAAGGCTTTTGATCAATTTGGAACTGATTTTTTTTTTTTTTTCATAAAAAATTCAGGAAATCATGACGGGAATAATTACAATTAATTTTAGATTGAATTAAATTCATATTTTGATGCAGTTAAAGCTTCCCAAACAGGTTCCATGATGTTAATAAAACCATCCAAGAGGAAATGCCTTTCTATAAGCAATTACAGAGCCTTCAGAAATGAGGGAATGAAGTTAAACTTGGTGTGTGTTAGGCATGAAGCTACAGGGTGAGGACAGCTTCCTTGTTCTGGTTTTATATATAGCACCTACACCCTTTTATGAATCCAACATGCAAAATCTATTTGAATTTCACTTGTAGAAATGTGAAAGTGTTCTGATCCCATTTTTATTTTTAAAATGTGGCTGCAAATTATTATAAGGTTTGACCTGATTTTTGTAAAACACTCAAATCTACTAAACTCCTGGCCAAAAAAAAACTTGAGCAACTCTGTTCAAGAGATCTGGATTCACTTTTTAGCTCAGCTGTTTCTTTCGTGATCTCCAGCATGCCTTATTTCCCCACTTCTAAAAGGTGCATCATAATACTTCCTTTCATATCCCATTTTTCTGTCTTAGTTATTCAGACGGCAAACCCTTTGGGTCAAGCAACATCATTTACTCTATATTTATGTATGGCCCTGATCTTAATTTGGGCTTTCTGGGAGGTTAAGATAAACAAATAATACACCTAGCAACAGCAATAGAGAAAAAGCAGAATGCAAGATAACATTGGCACAACTTCTCTGCTGAGCAACCTGCCCAAGGATGGACTCACCGGACAGAAGGTTAAACAGCAGTATGTCAGTTTAAGCAAAGGCTCCATAAGAATTTGCACAAGTTGACCAAGTATCAACCTCACTGACTGAATGGTGGCCTGCATGAATGCGAAAAGGTAATGAAATAGTTCCTTTCCCAGACAAAAGCATTTGGTTGTGTGGTGGCAATGAAACAGCATAGGGGAGATCATTCTTCCAGGTACAAGTTAGGCATGGCTTGCAAAACATTTTGATAGGCTCATGAGGCAGAGGCTAGTTTGTAGTATGACACTGAAATTCTGCAGCTGATCTGAAAATTAGTATCAACTTAGATCAGCTCGGCACTTACTCTACATGTCGCATGCTCCAGATCTGTGGGAGACGCAGCGTGATAGTCAGCTGTATGTGGAAAAAGCCATTGACCATAACAATGGCAAATTTTAGAACTGACAGAGTCACGCCTTAGTCAAAGTTTGAAGTGTGCAACTATACCATGCATGAGATGATAGTGGTGCCCATCATGACAGAATAATTATTCTCTTAGAAGGTTAGAGACTGGTACTAGCAAATACCAGTAAAAAATGTTTTTAACTGTTGATTAATATAGTATATGAAATGCAGTTTCATGATATTACCCTTCCAGTTTCTCTTTGAAAATAATTTGCAGTTCTAAGCAATACGCAGTTCTAAGCAAAAATAGGTTTAAATGATAGATAGAGGGGAATTAAAAGGTAAAAGTATCTTTTCAAATAGGCTTTGAAGCAGTGAAGAGCAAGGAGTACTGATGGAATACAGGATTATGATTTACATGTAGCAAAAGCTAAAAAAGAACATCCATCCCTGACCATGTTGTGGGCAGATTTTTGTTAGCACTAAATTGGAATAGGGAAAAAATAAGATAAGAAACTGAAATGAGAGTAGTAATGGCAGAAATGCATCTAATGGGGTTGATATATTTTAAAAAAATACAGCTAGATTTTACTGCAGTTGCTGTAATGTGCTGTATTGTAAATGGCTGATCTATCTAATGCTGGAATAAATATGCAGAAAAAAAAAGGTGGTTTATGCAAGTATTTATATAACGCATCATCACTGTTTTCTTTCCCAACTGTTACTCCACAATCATGGAAAACACTCATAATCTTTAGTAAAATATTAATAAATGCATTCAGACCTTTAATGCTAAACTTAGGCTTCATACCCTGTCTTTCCACAAAGAAGCTGCATTACTTAGGAATGCAATCCCGTTGTCAGTTTAATATATTATAGGCAGTGTGGGATTTAGATGCCTGTTATAAACAGAGTTGAACACCCAGAGCAAAGGTTTACATGGATATGCTGCAAAGGTCCTTGTGATACTGCGAGAACTTCATCTCTTCATTATCACAGGATACTTGTAAAGTTACTGCTTTTGTCTTGTTCAGACTTGCCAGGTACAAATATTTAAAACAAATGTTTTGAATTTTTAGCGTGACCTTAACTGTAAGCAGAAATGTCGAAGGTTTCTGACCCTCTGTAAAGGAAGACTATACACAGTGCAGCAAACTTTCTTTTCTCCCTGTTTTTCTTTCACCTGCCGAGAATTCACACTCTGCAAGATGCATTGTACTTCCAGATGCTCCAGAATACCAAAAGGCTTAAAAAAATATTGTCTACAACTTGGCAGGAAATTCTTCATGAAAGAGATACTGCCTTTCTTTATCCTTAAATTTAGGTCTCTGGTTATATCCTCTAGGAACTCATGCCTCTCATTCCCTCCCTCTGCCCCAACTATACGCTTGGTCTCTCAGCCTTTTCATCATGGAATTTCATGCATTCCTAGAAAAAGGGGGAACTTGCTATGCAGCATCCTCTTTCTGTGCACGTACACAAATACAGAGGTGGAACCTATTATTTGTTATTGGATTTATTTTATCAAGAACCCAGTTAACAGTAAATGTAACTTTCCAGTCAAAGGAGCATTTCTTTTCAGGATAATATGTAAATGACATTCAAAACCTCTGAGTACTGCTCTGAGTACACATGGACTTGCTAGGGCCAGAATTTGATTTTTATATTTTCACCCACAGTTCACTGTCCAGTCTCCCTGCCCTTGCACCTCTCAAACAGCTGAACTGTTTTCTGTGCTGGCTTGGAGCTGGTATTCGCAGCACCAGTATGCAACATAGCAAGTTGGAGACATCCTATTACCTGGCCCCATTTTTGAAATGAATGAGGTTTCTTAACGTAATGAAAAAACAGGTGTTCGGTGGTGGATGCTTATTTTACAGATTTAGAAAACAGATCTTAAAGAGTGGTTGTTCTTTAACATTTTGGTGGTACTTGAAAGGCCTTTGGTGTGGGACAGCTCCTACACTAAGAGCGAGTGTTACGATATCTGGGTAGTTTATCTATCATTGCACAAGCTGAAGTGTTGAGACAAGATGTTTATCAATTACATTTGATGTTACTTTTGGTTCCCAACAAAGTAAATCTGAGATGACCCCATTACCTCCACAAAGGCAATGCAGCCAAGATCTTCTACAGTCACTGCCTGCCACTTCAGGGGTCAGACCTCAAGGATGAGTGGCACTTAATGTCCACTGGTCAGCTGTCATTTCCACATGCCTATCTGCTGCTGCTTCTCTTCGGCTGATGCTCACATTTGGAGCCTAGCCTCTAGAGCAAGGCTCTCAAGCTGTGTTCCGTGCTCATTTTGCCTGAGGACTGAAACCCAAAGACTCCCAGCACTGAAGCATAAATTGCCACACCTCAAACTAAGAACTGAGTGCCCTTACAGTTTCTGGCCTTCTGCAGTGGCACAGTGGGAGGAACACCTGGCTTGCAGTTATTGGTGATTGCTGATACTAGCGCAGTTTCATGCTGCCTCACTGGTCAGGGCCTTCAAGGAAGCCAGGTAAGTAGTGCTCCTATCCTGGGATCTCAGGTGCATGTGCAGCACTAACTGGTATTTCAAAAGGCCGGATGAAGAGAGAAAAGAGGTTCTTCATAGACATATTATAACAGAGAAGTCAAATATCTTTAAAAAATAAAATGTGAAACTATGAAATCTTAAATGAGTAACAATGTGCATCTGGCCTTCAGCTTCCAAGTCTGTGCTGTTTAAAACAAAATGCTAGAAAATTACGTAAGAAATGTCCAAGTCCAGACAGTTTTTATGTCTTTATTAACACAGGGTAACCTCATTAAACAAGGTATGTCACTCCCTGCCTCCCATTAGATGCTAGTGAGGCAAACCACTGAAACTAGAAATCGGATCTTGGCAGCTAAAGCAGGGCGATAAACACATATCCTTCCTTAACTGTGTAACAGAGAGTAACGTATAGCCAACAGAGTTGGTTGAAACACCAACTGTAACTACCACGAAAAAAATTCCCCATAAAGCTAAAATATTGCTGAAAAGCTCACCGAAATTATGATTTCAACATTTTCTATAGGCTATACTGACAGGTTACAGAAAAATTATTTGCATAACTACCCACCATACTTCAGCGGATTTGTAGTAGAGAAAAAACAATATGTCAGTAGGAGAACTGTCTGTGCCTTTGCAGATCATTTTGTTCCATTGCCCGTGTTTTCCTTCTTTCTTATGGATTTCTTAATCCTCATGTCCTTCTGTAGGCTTCCTTCCTGACTTCTGTTTTTCCCTCCTTGCTCCTTTATTTTGTCTGTATCTCCCTTCTCTCCTTTTATCTCTCACATAATAAAGGACAGCAGATACTGCAAAATAATGCTACGATAAATGAGAAAAAGTATGCTATCTGAGACATGAAGCAAAGCCTTGATCTTTCAGATTTCGGTAAGAATACTGTGATGCATCTGTATAACTGCATCATTGCAGTTATACAGGTTGTGAGATGAAGAAACGTGGACAGTTATAGGTACTCTCCATCGTCAGTTGCTTAGCTGGTGGTACCAGCCATGCTTTGGACCGCGGGTGATGAGGGTGCGAGGATGTGCCACAACCAAGGGCTGCTGTTTCCGCCTGAGCGCATGAAGGGGGAAGCAGAGTGTCAGGTGCTATGAGGCTGCCTGCTGGGCTCGCTATGGAGTGTTTTCACAGATAGGCTTTGACTCACAGGAAGAGAGTGTTTTTCCCACGCTATCTTCTCAGCATGCCTCCCTGTTATTTGGTCCTAGTGTAGGAAAAATATTTACCCTATGAAAGTACATGTGATACTTAAAATGACAAATATATATTTTATAAGCAACATTTGGGAATCAGCCCTTCCTTTAGCTACATGCCAAAACATGGGTGCAGTAATTAGGGCTCCCCCTGTGCCTTTAATTGAAACCAGAGATGTGGCTGCAATATAACTTTCACATCTGGAGCCTGGGCTTCTCCCAGGGCTATATTTGGATCCAGGGATTTGCTTCAGACCATTGGAGGGAAATGAGTCAGTCACAAAAGCAGTATCAGAAATTCAGTGATACTTTAAAACTAGGGTTTTTCCCTGTCTTCAAGAACACTGGTTTTTATATCAAGGTATAGAGCTTGGTGTTATTACACAAATGCTCGTATTTTAAAGCAGCAGAAATGTCTGTCTCATGGTGATCTTAAAATGAGATGTATTAGCAAGTTTGAAGTTTACTTATGTATTCCGTGAAACTTATCTTCTGCTGATTATAATAGGGACAAGATGGAAAAGGAGATAACTTATTTTCTTCTCAGAAAACAAAGGTAATTATTTTCATCTCCCATCTTGGTAGCTGTCTAATGTTGCAGCAACACAGATCACAATCCATTCGACTTGGAGTACAGAGGAAACACTTGATTGTGTTTCTCTGTTTCTTAAAGCAGTTCATAAAGCAAAAAAGGCAGAAAGGTAAGGAAATTCCACATTATGTGGGGAGAAAGTCTTTCTTGTAAGCAAGGTCTAGATTTTTAGCTTTCCCTAAGCAGTCACATAGGACAGTCACTGGGATGAGTTACAACACTGAATTTGGATTTACTGAAATGTTTGGACTGTTAAAATAATAATTGATTGCTATGACTTGTATTATTTTATCATAGCTGCTTCACTACCTTGTACTTAGCTTAGTAATCACTGCAATTCCACTAGATAGTTTGGTAAGTGCTGGGGTGTGCTGTGGTATTTCCTTACTATCAGAAGTATGCTGTGACTTACAGAAAAGTTTTGACTATACTTCTCTTAGAAATAGCCCCAAACAGAGCTATGTCTGGCAGTAAGGACACTGGAACTGGGCTAGCACACAGCACACAGTGGTAATTAGTGCTTTGGAGAAAAAACGGTAAGACTACTCTAGAGCACTCTGGGGTACAGACAGATCAGAACCAGAGATCACTTGTCAGAAAGATGGGTGGAAGTTTGGGGGAACAAGCAGAAAAGTTAACGTCTGACAAAACATATTCCTTTTGAGAGCTAGGGTGGAATTTGAGATTGCTGAATCTAGTAATTTCTTGGGTACCTGTAAATTATTGTGAAGTCCACTGTCCAGTATCATGTCTCATCCTGATCTACAGAGAGGATAACAACCTTTTCATCAGTTATTGCCTTTGCTTAAGTAGCAAAAATCTGTGCTGTGGAAAGGCCTAGAATCTTGCTGGAAAAAAAGGTACTACTTTGTTGTATAAGTAAAGCCCGTATCTACACGAGGGTGGTAGTGATTTAGGATTGAATGGTCACCTATATTTGGGATTTCCTAGAGCTCAACTCCCTGGCTTTGCAATTTTCTTTTTATAGAGTTATATTCTCTATGCAATTTGGTCTGATTAATATTTTAATTATGTTTGTGTTGCTGCTGTAGGTTTAGAAATCCTATCCCTACTCTGCATTTTACCTAATATGCAAGTTACACACAATACGGTTTTTAAATTATTCTTGTGTAATGACACAGTTATCCCCAGGTAGGTTAGCAAATGTATTTACTGTGTTAATGACAGGACCAAATTACTGGAAAGGGGTAAATGAGGCATCCTCAAATTTAAGTTGATGAGTTAGTCTCTGACTGGGGAGATGTAGGAAAACATCTCACTCCTCTTCACAAGGATGCGTCTTTTCCGAGATGTCTTCTACCTAAGTCAACAATTGGCAGTTTTCTATTAGATATGACGCACTACCACTTAGGAGTTTGTAAACAGATTTGCCTGTCTCCTCGAGTTACTTACATCTTGTGCTCTCTAAAGCAGCAATACCCAAACAAATCAATGCTTTGAAGGTGTGTTCACTCTGAACGTGTTTAAGTTAACAATGAAGCGGCCAAAGAAAGCTTACTTATTTGTACAGGATTTAATATGACTAATAAATGCTCACTTTGACTTCTTAAAATATAAACTTATATATTGATGCAGACTTGAGCAATTTTCTCTGAGTATTTTAGAAGCCTCCTTAAAATCCTTGAAAATGGACAAATCACCAGGGCTTTGAGTCTGTTGCTACACACAGCACTTGAAGTCAAAAAAGTAAAGTGCAGTTATTGCACTTAAGATTAATAAGGCAAAATGATAGGATTTAGTTATTTTCCCTGTGTTTATCTGCTGACAGGCACAACAGCTGAATCCACAATGAGCTGCTACTGATAGGGTGATGGGTGAGAAGCTGATTTGTTGTCGCCTGTGTGTGAAAATAACAGTTCCTGCCTTGCTCTGTGCAGAGGCCTGCTGACTGGCAAGGGGCAAAAAGCAGTGATTTCTGAATCCCACAGAGATTAGAGCTGAGTGGGAACAGCAAGCCTTGGTCTTACATAAACGCAAGACAGAAGTTAGCAGCTGCTTCTGTTGAGGAAATGGCTCCAAGAGCACACTGAGCTCCTGCAAGTGCTGCAATGGCTCTCGTGCTGGAGAAAGTTAGATCCAGCCAGTGCTATCTTCTGACTGCTGCAAAACAAACTATTTTTTTTTAAATTCTTGCTCAACATGCAGCAGTTCACCTAACAAAGTGATACGTATGACCAAAAACTAAAAAAGTGACATTGTAGCATAATACCATATTCTGTCTTACTCTGAGCAAAGGACTCTGCTTGTAATAAGAAAAAAGTATTTAATGTTGCTTCTAATTTTTGTCCCATGTCCATAAGCTAAGATTATCAACCACCGTTAGCTACTGTTAACAAGTGGTATTGCTTAATTCTTACAAATGGCTGTGTTAATATTAGGGGGTTTTACTGTATGATTGATTCATTGCACTGCATTTCATGGCACTGTCAAGATGTTTTAGCAGAGGAAAATATTGAGAAGCAACTAGTACAAATAAGCATACAGAAAGGCATTTTGGCTGTAAGACAAGTACAGATGTAAATATACTATTAAATGTTTGCACAAAGCATTTGAGCACTGTTAAGTTATTCTGCTGCTATGACTATACTATGTAAAGTCATCTTCACTTTTCTGAGTGGCACAGTGCCACGTTGCATTCAGCCAGACACGGAATAAATTGGTTGCTTGTAGTTTGATCTTGCAGCAGATAATTTAATTTTAATTTTCAGTTTGCTTCCCAAGGTAAATATGACAGCAATTAATATGGCAGAGATGGAGAATTTACATTAAACGTTGCTGATCCCCTGGGATGAGCTGTCTCAAAGCATAGTTGGAGAGGAATTAAACCCAGAAACTTTTCCTGTGTTTCCTCATGTTTCTTATTTTTTTGCTATGGTCAGAAAATGTCTTTAAACATTGTGGGCAACAGGAGGGATGGTGTTCCTTGTTCTTGAAACGCATCTGCAGACATTTGACTTAACCTGTGATGTGTGCCTTCATCTTTCTCATACCTTTTTAAGGTCCATTATACTGCTGAAATTCCTTCTGTAAACTCTACACTGGCGATTCCTTATCTTTCTCCTGTCAGACCTTTAAAACTACTGTCTAATTACCATTTGAGTGAGACAGGTTTTCCTATAACACAGCAGATTTTTTTCTGAATTTTAGTAACATTAAGTGCAAGATGCACTTAGGATACCAGATACAAACTTGATGTTTTAATAAAGGAAGACCCAGTATATGCATGGTTTTTTTCAGTATTTGAATCATCTGAAATGTCATGGAATTAGGTTTTCTCCTTTGTTTCTTGAAAGATGTGATTTAGGGGGTCTTGTCATTGCAGAGGTCAGGAAGAATCTTGAATTGGTCACTGCTTGAAAATGGTTATGTCTATTAAGTTGATACTGGTTTTGAACTGGGATATATGTTATCAAAGGGCCATCCCATTTGTTTCTGGGAAAACAAGAACTTCCAGATACTTAGAAAATAGTTCTGCAGGAAGCTTTCTTTAGGAACTGTGTCATCATTATTTGGAATTTAAAGATCTGTACATTAATGGTACTGGTTTTCTACAACAGTATTATTGCTAGAAACACCATGGATCTCCACTTTCTTGCAAATCAATGATGATTTTGTCATAAGTAGCATTTGGCAGCAGCCCAAGGTCATGTTCCAAGCAATGGCACAGATTCCAGTCCCCACCAGGTTGAATGTGGGTGTCCTGCAGCACAAAGGATGGCAGGCTGCATCGCAAAATAAAGCAGCAGACACTGTAGCTGCATGTCCAGCAGCTTTGTCAGCTCAAGGGCCTTCACATCAGTTCCCATTTTGCCCCTGAATAAGTTCTGGCCCATGATCATCTTCTGGGACCCCTCCTTCCCTTTTGGCAGCTTCTGGAGACTTCAGATTTTCCAGGTGTGAAATAATGGCATCACTTCTCTCACAGAGCTGATTCTACCTGTCTGGATATCTTTGCTACCACATCAAATGTAATTTAATTAAAATACAATATGCTAGCATGGAAGTGGACCCCCAAATAATTCCAGATTACTGTCTTCTAGAAACAGAGAAATAGTTTCACCAGCAGGAAGAAAAAAACCATCACAACTATGGGTAATTGCTGAAGGTCATTCACTTCCTTTGTTGTTGTTCAGTGCAAATGCAGTAAATATTTGTTGGTATCTATTTCAACCATTAATTCAGTCTTACATTCTTCACAGAGAAGAACTTTTTTTTTTTTCCTTAAA
>VZTV01055564.1:4092-31261 GCA_013400875.1 Anhinga rufa
CCCCCCCCCACCACGCACTAGCCCTGATCCAGGTGGGACCGCTCAGAGCTGCGGTCTCACTGCATTTTGTTGTGCATCTCCATGTACTGAGATGCATTCACAGTGCTGAAGGAAGAGAGCAGCACACGCTGAATGGGGAAAAGCTTCAAGGTAAACTAAAATGGGTGCTAAAAAGAAGGAAAGGATGTACTGGCCACGATACCCACCCCAGGCACATCCCTTGCCTTGCCATCTTCTCTCTCCACTACCCAGTTAATCACTAAACTTGTGGGGACTGAATGTTTGCCCACCTCTGTCTCTCCCAAGTCAAGTCAAGCATGGTCAGCAGATTGAAGGGTTATTAGAAATAGGGGAGGAAACAAGAGAAGCTTCGTAAACCTCACTTGTTTTAGAAAGCACTTTAAAAAAATTGTAGCACCACATACAACACTGCAACTCTGCCAAGCTCACAGCCCTAGGTTCCCTGAATACTGTGAATTACTATTAAATATGCAGAAACCACCCCTGGGACCCCGTGGAGCAGCAACACGCAGCTAATAGCACAGTCCTGAAATCCACTTATGAAACTCCTACTAGCTGTCGACTGAATACATATAAGAACATCCCAGCTATTTTTGAACTGCAGATTGCTTATATCTGATATAGTCAGGGTTATAATACATCAGCTAGTCAAACTGGCTATGGGAATGGACGTCTCTTTAGATACTGGTTTCCAGCCCCAGTTTAGATACTGGTCGAGTAAGATGCTGTGGGCACCCCACCAGGGCTACCGGGCACCCTTTGGTGGAGTTGTTTTCCTGGAGAAGACCCACACCTGTAAGACTGACACCATCTGTAGCAATACATCCATCCCAGACAAACAGAAAAAAAGTCAAAGAGAAACGTAGACAACTCTGCTCTGAAACACAAAAGACTTGTATTTTACCTGTTATTTCAATTAATTTCATTCCAAATTTTATATCATGCTGAAATATTAACTTTGTTCCACTTATATATGTTTAATGTACCATAATACGTTTTCAAGTAATTGAAATAAGATATTTTATCATATTAAAACTTCAGAATTATAGGAAGGCAATAATTCGGTCTTATTGAAATAATAAAAAAGTTGTGAATAATTCACGTGCTTTTCTTCAGTAATTTTCTTTCTTCACATAATTTTATCTTTTTATCCTAATTCTAGGTGAAAAACCTTGAAATGACAGAATTTCCCACCAAAAGACAATTTCAGCTTCTGACTGATTCCAGGCCTTGACAGAAACTTCATCTCCTGCTAATTTATAAGACAGGAAAAAACCAGGCACCAGATGCAGGAGGTATTTAAAAGATGGGTAGACATGGCTTTTGGGGACACGGTTTAGTGGGAGACTTAGCAGTGTTAGGTTTTAGGGTTAGACTCGATGGTCTTAAAGGGCTTTCCCGACCTAAATGATTTTATGATGTACATTTCTGAGGCTTTTTGTGTGCTCAATGCAATTTCAAAACATTCGTGTGTTCAGTGATTTAACACTGCTATGGAGCAGGGGGGTGTTGTCAGACTCCCACCGCAGGAGGGGGCAGAAGGCGCCTTCCTTTTTGCCACTGAAACAGCCTCTATCAAATCATCTGCTGCTTCCACAGGCAGAGCAACACCCTCAGTAAATGCAGAAAACCTGTGAAGGGCCAGGAGTAGCAACCTGGGCTAAAGCGCAGAACTCCATCCCTGAGTCAGGAACTCATCAGAAATGAATTGGGCTGTATGAAAGCTGCCCCAATGACAAAAACAAAGCCCCAGCGCTGCCTTGCACCCGCTGGCAGCGGGCTCAGCATCGGCAGCCCAGGTGGGGAAGGGAGGTGCACCCCTCATTTAAACCCAGCCCCACAAATAGGCAGGACCCTACTGCCAGCCTGAGCCCCGCAGAGACACCAGCTCCCCCGAACGCTCACCGGCCACCCAGCACTCCGGCACCCACAAAACCGAGTCCTGGTGTTCAACACCTGAATGTCACTTGGGGTCCTTGTCCAGAATTAATTTGCCTCAATACTTTAATATGTGTGTGTTTTATGAGTCAGCTTGGAGAAATGCTACGTGTTTTCACTTACGTGCTTTCTCCTTTGGCACAAAAAGCTCCGCTTTCCACTCATTCAGACTTGTCTGCCCTGCTAAAACATTTTGCAGCTGAAATGCCTTTACTCAAGCTCTTGCATTAATGAGGAGCTTCTCACACCAGGTGGGTTTATTTTGGTTTTAAAAACCCCACAATTTGCAGTGGGGGAACAATTTCTGCAGCACAAGTCAAAGCAGGAGCCTCTGAATTGTACCTTTTTAACAACAAAAAAATTTAGAATTATAAAAACATAACTCAGACAATTTTTCTATGCTCATGAACAGGACAAGTCCCGACCCAGTGGTACAAGCCAGCAAAGGGAAACACATGGGAACAGTGGCAGAGAACGGAGCTCATTAAAAGAAGAGGTGGTTCCAACACAGGGAGGATGCAAAGGAGAGTTCAATATTCCTTCTGCACTCTGCGTCCTTCTTCCAAAGCACAGCCTTTATCTCATGGCTATAGGGTTCCCTGCCGCAGACACCACCTCCATCAAGATTTCATGGGTGATGATCCACCTTGCAAAGCCCAGGTATGGAAAGCTGTGTTGGAAACTTAACTGCCTTTCCCCCATTCTCAGAATTCTAGTGAATGTCCAGGAAAAACCACACCCACGTAAAGAGGCTATAAAGCTTTGTACAAAATTAATCACCTTCACTGAGGGATTTTACATGATATTCTCTAGGAATTAGGTGTAAAACTGAGAAATTCCTTTTGTCCGGTCCTGTTACACATTGCAAGAGAATTGATACTGTCGAGGAACAAGTCAATAAAGCTCCAACTTCACCAGGTCTGGGACAAATGAGATCCCATCCTAGTTGGTCCCAAGGAGAGCTTCATCTCATCAGACAGCCACCACCCCCTCACTTACTGAGCCATTTTAGATTTCTCATTTTATTACATTTTTTTTTGCCTTTATCAATAAAGGAGACTCATCTAGAAGCAAGGCACATATCCAGGAAAACCCACAGCGGGTTAGTTCAGCAGCAAAACCAACAAGCTGTAAAGTGAATGCATTAATGACCTAATGCATTACAAAGCTTGCTGTGTAATAATGCCATATATAAATAACGGACTGCAAAGATCATTAAAGCCAATCAAAAGTATAGATTAGCCCATAAAATCTCTTTAATGTCTCCCATATTCTGATACACGGAAAGAGCAGCCCCAGTCAGCAAGCGGATGCAGGCGCTCGGCAGCGACACTGGGCTTTCAGCACCTCCATCTTAGAGCTTTGCTGCCACCGTTGTGGTGTCACTGCAATTTTTCACATGGTAGTCCTCCACAAGGAGGGGTGTAGCTGCCGATCACAGCCACGTTTCTGCCATAGGCTCCCAAAAACGCCAGATCCAGCGCAGCTGCTCTGCCGTTCCCAGTCCCGGCACCTCAGTCCCATTTTGTGACCCCACCAGCACAGCCCGGCACCTCTGGGGGGACTTCGCCCGCCCTGCCTGGGGTGTTCACGGGGCAGGCAATGGTTATGGAGACACAGCTCTCTCCAGCATACAGAAGCAAAGTTTTCATCATAAAGCATCCCTTTAGCAAAAATCTTTATCAGCTGGGGGGAAAAGCAGCTGTTTCTCATGTTCTCCACAGCAGACAGCCAAGGGACTCCATGTTCCTAAGTGGCTGTTCCTACTTAACCAAGATCACATATGCTCATTTTCTGCTTTTCATAGAAGCGCTCCACGATTGTGTACCACGTCTGATGCTTCTATTTACAATATTTCCTAATTAAATTTTATCTACTTAAGTTTACCTACAAAAAAATATAATTACTTTTTTTTTTTGCTTTAACTAGATGCATTTACCATGCCAACATGGCATTACGCATGCAGGAAAGAGATGGGAGAACAAGCGAGGAATAACTCGCGTATATCAGTATTTTACAAGTGATCTTCTACATCCACAAAGCCTGCTAACATTAACATATAGGTCCTGCTGAAAGCCAGACACCAAATCCCAGCCCAAAGGGCACATTTGTGGTCTATTGTCCCATTTCACAGCAGAGCAATCTTTAGAGCCCAGCAAACTATATTCTGTGCTCATATATTCTCCAGATGAAGAACAGGGTCAACTTGTCTACCACCTTTTAAAACAGATGCACTAGTAAGGAGGCCAAAGTGAGATTCTTCCAGGAAAGACTTCACTTTTACCTTGCAGAAGATTGGAAAATTTAAGTCATACTGTATGTGTTAATAAAAGCAATTCCTTAAGCTGCTGTTTAGTATAAGAAGTGTCTGCAGTACACTTCCACTTACTTCTTACAGCAAGTAAATTCAGCAATTAATATTAGCCATAACCTTACTGCAACAATTTTTCTTAAAGACTTTTTTTAAGAACCACAACTTGTGCTGAAAGCACATTTACATTTTATTACCCCTAAATGCTTAACTACCATAACTAATGCTTGATTAATAAATAGCTATCTACTGCTGCTACTTTAAACCTCACCATTTACATGCAGTTCTCTTTTGCCATTAAGTATTGTTTCTTAAGCAGTAGCATAGGAAGAAAAGGATCAAAATAAGGAAAATTGATTTAATTCGTGGTGTCTCATAAGCCACAGTTTATTGTTTTAGCCAAGCTCATTAACTGCTGGGTAAAGCTATAAAGTTTATAGGTCTTATTTAAAAGTTAAATTGGGGGACAAAAATCTTGGAACGTTCATGTGGCCAGTCTTCTGAATTGCAAATCTCTGCTGGACACATCCATTTCAGAGACTTCAAGGCAGCAGAAGACTCAATGCTGTTGGGGTATCCTGATCCTAGTCCACCTTTAGCACCCAGAATCAACCTCCAATTGTCAGTGGGTTTTTTGGGAGGTGGTTTTGTGGTGTTGTTGGGCTTCAGTTTTTGTTTGGTTCTGGTTTTTTGGGGAAGTTGGGGTTTTTTTGTTGTTGTTTTGGGGTTGTTTGGTTTTTTGGGGTTTTTTTTGGTTGTTTTTTTTTAAACACTCAAACACTGTTTTTCCCCTTTTTTATTATTTATTTATTGGACATGCCACTAACTCAGCGAGGTTGTAGTATTGAAGCATGAAGGCTTTTGGACTAATTTGAATTAAAATGAAACATTGTGGATAATATTTGTTTGCTTCCAGGCCTTCACAATGGGGCCTTCAGGAAAAAAAAAAATAAATTGCAAAAGAAAATATGAATTGGACTTCAAAGCTGTTAAAAACAGACTCTGGCTAGAGGCCTTACCTGGGGTGGCTGCTTTTTCAAATGCAAATATCCAAGACATTTAACTATGGATGAAGCAGACCTCAAGTGCTTTTCTATTGCTTCAAACAGTTCTCTCCCCAAATCCCATTTCCTAAATGCTTGTGCCTTTCAGGTGGCAGCTGATTTAGCAGCTACAGCTTGCTTTTCTTGGAGATAAGTGATGCTCGGGCTGGGAGCTGCGGCACCGCTCCCAAGAGCCAGCCCTGTTTACTCTTCACCTTCACACTTGTGGTGGTCCATAAAGCCCAAGAAGGTAAATCATCTTCCCTGGCCCTGGTCCTGCAGGCTGTACCAGATGTCAAGTTAGGATATATGGCTGCCAATTAAAATCGCGTCAACAGAGCTACAATGCTGGGACTGATAATGCAATAGTAGAAACGCAGTCAGAGGCAGAATAAGAAATCTTCCATTTTGACTGCTTTTAAAGGAAAATAGTGCAGTCAATGGAAATCTTAAAGTGCAGCCAAAAGGAGAAAAGCAGAACTGACAGCTAAGAATCAACTCTTGGTCTGTTTTTTCAAGACGTCAGCAAAGGTTACAACCTGCTGCATGACAGCTGTGGATACAGCTGTCATTTCAGATTTGATTTTGTAATATCTGCTTTTGAATTAGGCAGACTTCAAAACTGATTAGGAACTGGCTTTTCTTCTGCAAATGCTTATAACAAGAAATGCATTCTCACAAGTCATACAGCCTTATAACCTCTTGGCTAGCTCTGGAGAGACATCAAAAAAAATCCACCCCCATAATCACAGCCTTTTTATCTTGGCAGGTCCTACCCAAGTGCTCAGTAGTCTGAATTTTCCACTGCTATCAATAGCATTAACAACTAATATTCGGTAATTTTTCAGAACTCTTTTCAAGCCTTTCAGAAACTTACTTGTATGCAATATTAACAGGAAAAAAATTTTGTGAAGTACTAATAAATTTGTCTCTCTCCAGCCTGTAACAGAGATTAAGAGCTGTACAGCAAATTTTCGAGTTCTCTTCTGGTCTCTACGGGTCTTCAGGATGTCTGTCGGTAACAGCATCCCACAAGCCAGCAGCCCAATCGCACAGACCCACTGCGAGCAACAGGATCGCCAGCACAGTCCTTCAGCCATCACAAGTCACAGACATTCTCAATCCCAATACCCAGGGATATCCTAGCTTTGTGTTTAAGCAGTCAGTCACTTCTCAAAGACAAGCAGTCGGGTTGATAAATATATTTAGCTGCCTAAAGATGCAGAAAAGCACCCAGGGAGAGCTCCTGAAATCCTTTAAATGAGTGACTCCAATTTACTCTCTCATCTGCATGCATAAGCCTGCTGCAAATCCTGGGCATCTGGCAGCAGAACTGGTCTGAAACCAGGCAAACCCGAACACTTCTGCTTGTGCAAAGTGTTACCTTTCTACCGCAGGGCACCTCTTTTCAAGGTTAAAAAAAAAAGCAGCCGGCAGCTCCATATGCAGGCAATGCACCTTCAGTCATCAGCGTGCAATAATAGACACCATCCATTTTCCATAGACAAGAGCACAAAGCTAAGGTGTCTGCACATTTAATTGAGATTATGGTGGGAATTAATTATAAGATTAACAATCCCCTAAAGTGATATGACAGAGCAATACCCATAACTGCAGTACAGGTTTGATAGGACTATAAGGTCATAAAAAAGTGCCATTGAAGTACACGTGAATGAAAAGAAAATGACACATGGAACTCCTGGAATGAGGCGGTCATCAAGGATGTTTGTGTGGCCCAAAAATGTCTTTTAAGTTCTAAAACGTAAGAGTTATTTCAAAATGGTTACAAAAAGAAAAAAAAAAAAGCAGAGAGAGATGAATCCCAGGCAGGCAGAACCAAGGAAAAGTGTGTGAAGAGCTAATCCTACAGGAGCAGTGACAGAGGGATGTAAAATTAACAAGGCAAATTGCTCACTGTTTGTGTAGGTTGCCTGTTGTAATTCCGTATGAGTTATTATATTGCAAAATTCGAGGGGATAAAAATCCATTACAGTTCTTCCGTATACCTTGCTCCGAGGATCCTTTGTCTAAAAGAACCATATTTCAATCTATTTGCCAAATGTTTTCAATACAGTCCTTTAATACAACGTCGTGTTGAGAATTTCAGACTGAAAGGGAAGTTTGGTGTATTATTTCTATTGTTCAGTTCTTCAGCTCTTACGCCTACACAGAAGAAAAACACAGCAAGGGAAGATAGCCCTTCCATATGAAGTGTTAATAAACTTTTAATAATAAAACGATTCTCCAGGCATCAAATCCTGGCCCCACTGAGGACACTGGAGTTTTACCATTAACTTCAGTGGAACTGAGACACAGCCCCCGGCTATATATTTTGTATAAATTACATTGCTATTAGACTTGACTCCCAACAGAAATTACATTCATACAAACTCCAATCCAATACTCATGACCTCCAAAACACTTCCAAATATTTTCTTCTTGCTTCCACTCACATGCACACAGGTTGTTTTTTTTCCCCTTTAAGTACTATAGCAATTAAGACAAATTATTGAGATTCATTTTTCTTCTTTCAGGCTTACATCATGAGTTGCATACAGCAGGTCTATTTTAAAAGCAAATCTTTGATCTTTCCAAACTTGGCACCTCCAGACACAAGCCCTGGTGCAGTAAGGGCGCATGGAAACATGAGCCCGGCAGTCCCATAGCTGCACTGGAGAAGCCAGATTCAGCCCAGAGTCTGCCTCCTTGGAAGTGGCTGAGCACATCATCAACTGGCTTGATATCAAGTGGCTTCAAGAGGAGCACTAAAAAGCATGCTTTGAAGTGCACAATAAAAATCATACTTCGGTTCTGCCTACACGCCAGGAAGACTGGGTTTCCCCTCCCCAACCCAGTGCCTTGGCTGTGCCACGTTCACAGGCGGCATGGGGAAGCCAGAGCTCCAGCAAGCATCAGTTTTGAGGCCACCTATAAATCAGTGCAAACTTCTGCATCATACAAACCACAAAAGTTCAGCTACGTTGAATGAAGCAGCCAGGACTTGTCCAAGGCAACGGTCATCTACACTGCCTTCTCTCTAAGCCACCATCCAACACACCTCAACTTCAGCACAAGAATCCTTAGACATCTGGCAACGCTGTTGAAACCAACTGAGCACAGGTTTTGGAAGACTAAGGAGCATGTCTAGCCTCTCCTGACCGAGCTTCAAAGCTGCAAGACATTTTTAAGTGTTTTTAATTGGATGGAATGATAGGTCTATCCAACAGAGGAAGCCAGGAATCATGACCAGGATATGCCAGGATTGTTTATGACCTCTCTGATGGTGGCTGGTGAAGTACCAACCATCCATCTCATGGTAGGGAGCAAGCAATTTTGGGTGAGGTATTTTTTAAAAGTACATGTTTTCCTCGAGAATTGTTACTTGTAGGTGAATCCTAGCCCCCTGGAAAGCATCAGGATCTTCTTTTACCATAAAAGAAAACCTCTGCTCTGTTATTATGAGTCTATAACCAACTCATACTAAGAAAATTAAATCTGGAAAAGAATGAAAATCAGTTACCCAGCAATGCAGAATTCAGCTCTTTGCATATGAAATTAAGATTTATTTTGCATTTCTAAACCCCACTTTCCTCAACCTCCACTGTCCCAAAGTCAGCCAGGACCATGTTCCAGATACCCACATCATTGAATGGTTATTCATCAAGTAATCCAGGGAAAGAAGGGAGTCAGGCAGTGTGCACGATGCTGCAGTTGTCCAAAGCAGCTTTAAACAAGATACCAAGTGCTAAAAAATGGTGAATTAATCTACGTTTGTTAGTCTCCCTTCTTTACCAGCTAGACAGGTCATTTGAAGCCATTGTAAGAATCTTCACACTACAGATGCCAGTAGAGACATTTTCACAATTCGTCCTGTAATTCATCCAGTACGTTCTAATTGTTATTTGCTTTGTCTTCTGTTTAGGGCTTTACCCATTAAGTGCTGGAAAACCAAAAGGATATATGCAATAGTTATCCTTTTGTCTTCGTTGCTATTAAATTGCTTCTCTAGCTTATGTCAACGTGTAATTGTGCCAACAAGTAAGTATTTACGTGCTTAAGTAAAAAGAACATTAAAAAAGAAACAACACTAGTTGTCTAGATGCCAACTAGAGACACCGTGGCCTGCAGATATTTCCCCGTTATTTACAAACAAAGGGGCATCTCATTTCTTCTGCTTTTAAGATAACCTGCCCCCCTCACCGATTCCCTGCGTTCCCACAGCTGACAGTCCCGGAGAGCTATGACTTCTGGCACCTTGGGGCTTTTCTGTCACTCAACCAATTCACCTTTATTCTGTGTCACAGGCCTGGTTATGCCAACGTGCATGTAAGCAAACCGCAGGTGGATCTAGATTATCAGAACAACCTTTTCCTCCTTCCGCTCTCCCTCTGCCTCTTGTCTCTTGCAGTTGCAACGTTGGCATTTCAAGCACTCGGTGGGACCCGCAGACAAGCGGGACAGTCTCCTTTGCTGTCAAAACGCCTGGGGTGTGCACAGAGCAAACAAGGAAACAAATTTGCTTGGGAAGGTTCTTGCCTACACAGCACAAAGACACCAACTGGGGCAACCTGCAGACTCAAACAAAAGCCGAATTCTTGTTTCCCCTCCTAAGGCCGCTTTGCTCTCTCATGCGGGACACACCTTTTTGTGCAATGTGCCCCTGGGGGCTGCGATGATGGGTTAGCCAATTATACAGAGAGAAGAGGAATTTGATGAATGGATCATTTTTGGTGCACTCTGCACTTTTGACTCATAAATTCCACAGAAAACAACGTAAATGGAGCATAACTTATTAATGAACAGAGCCCTAAATATCAAATGATCTGCTGTGAATCATCAGCTGGAATTGTAGAGTCTTCATATCACTCTAGTTATAACATGCTGCAGCGGTTCAACAACGGACAAACTCCTCAGCCCGGTGGCAAGTCTTACAAGGTAATCTAGGAAATAACACCCTGCTTTATTTAAAGCACAGTACAGCAAGGAGCTTGCCAGACCTTCAAAGTGTGACCTCTGGAGAGGTGATCTTGCAAACCTCACCTTGCATTGCAAGCCTGAAAGCACCATTAAGCCTGTGATGAATCATGAGCCTTGCGAGAGGCACACACTCTCTAAATCTCACCAGGAAGCCGGGGGAAACTCAGACAGCTCCAAAGAGGAACTCCAACGAAGCCTCCGTACAACCTGGGAGCAAGAGCTTTTCATACTGCATCACTTCTACCCCTTCACTGATGAGTAAAAATGGACAATCCTAGCAGGTTTGTGAGTCTACTAAGATCCAGATTAATCCTGAAGCACCACATTGATTATTCCAAGAGAACACCTCAAGGCAAGGTAAAGAATATGAAGGACCTCCATTTTCCACCTTTCGAAAAGCCAAATTTTTTTTTTAAGAGTTGAAAGAGCATGAAAGAACAAGGAAGAACCATGCATCCATGTACTTCTGCTCAAATTATCCCTATCGGCACGAGGATCACACATACATAGGTGAGTGGGAGCATACGCATGCCCACACACCGACTGCTTACTAGTCACAATGAAGTACCCAGTCTGAGTGTTTTTCTCATCACTGTTCTGGATTGAAGTAACTTGTTTGTTTCCGTGCTGCTTCTTTCACAAAGACAATGTATTAGCATCGCGAGATCTTCTCCGTTTCCCAGTTTTCTTTCCTGCCTGAGTGTTCTCAAGCATTTGGCTACAATTCTGCCTCCTGGGTACTGAGCTCCAGCTATTTGCGTGCTGTGGAAATATCTTCCAAAAAAGTTCTTCTTTCACCTGTACTGACAGAAGTAATAATAATAAAGAGTGCCCACTTACCTTCTAAACACCATTTCTTCCTGTATGTGTATGAGTATGTCATCTTTCAACTGTCATCCCTCTAAATGGGCTTGAAGTGAATTTCTCCTGCAAATGCATCTCTTCTTGCAGCAACTCCCTAACGGTGTTCTCCTTCCTTTCCTATCCTTGTACACATCGTCTTGTTCAAATAAACTGTCTGCCAAAATTTCAACTAGCAGATAGCAATTAGAACATAAAAGCAAAATAAACCACCACTTCTTGATGTTGTGCCATAGGCAGGAAAGTCGATAGAAAGTTACTTCAGCTGAAATTGATATTTAAATGTATAAGACCACTTTTGTTGAAGGCTGCAAGACCACCCTCTTATCAACCACCCATAAGGCTTCAGCTGCACCTGCCAGGTGGAGCAAGTTTCTAGAGACTATTAAGCAAAGCAAAAATAACTAGACAGATTATTGAAATCTGACTGAGAAAGCAATAAATTGAAAAAAAAAAAAAAGAAAAACATGACCAAAGTCAAAGTCAACAGAAAAAAATAACTTTCTACCAGCAAGATGTGAATTCCTATCAAAGGGAGCTGGGAAGCATCTTCCTAAGTCAAAGGGCAAACCTGTATTTCCCCCTTACTGAGATAGAGGCATATGAGTAACTAATAATTAAAAATGCAAGAGGCAGACCAGCACAAGGAATTCAGGGATCAGCAGCAATTAACTCCATCTAAAGGAGGCCCTTTAATGTCCCACTTAGCTCTTTTTATACAACACAGTGTAGTGTATTCTGGAGATGCTGTCACCACTAAAAGGTAAAGGGTCCTGCTCATTTTGTCACCTTCAAGTGGATTTTTCATAGGTGGCCTGAGATAATACATCGTATTTACTTAGCTAGCATATGACAGATAAGCAAGATTTGCTGCTAATTCCCAATATTGATGTGCTGAAAGCTTTTCTGCTGGAAACATAAGGGAGCAGCATAAAGCTAAAGTTACCCATCTACTTGAATAATGCGTTCCGTTTACTTTGGTATCCTTTCCACCACTGTCCCTGCCTTTGGCAGCATCACCCTGACAGAAAGGAGAATAGTGTTAATGCATTAAATCGAACAGCGAGATTACATGGGCTGCCTCTCAGAGACAAAGTGTATTAACTACTGATAAATTCCACTTCTCCTCAAAATTAGAATTAAAAAGTCACTAACCAATACCTGCAGAAAACAAATTACATCCCTAGAACTATCCAGTACCCGTGCTTTGTCCGCAGGTGCCATCGAGAGCCAAAGCCACAAGCATGAAACTAGATGTCACGAGCAGCAGTTTGGCTTACAGAGGGGAAGCAGAGACTCAGGGAGACAAAGTACTGCCAACCCCAGCCAAGAAACCTCTTTTCACATCACCTGTTTCCCTCAGATCCATCCCTCTTCTCACACCTAAAGGAGAAATATACTCCTTCAGTGTAAAGAGGGAGGCAGGATATCAAGAAGAAAAAAACCACCCAAACAAAAACAACCCCCCAAAACACAACTGTTCTTATCACAAGCAATCATCTTAAAGATCTCTTTGGAGGCGCTAAATTGCCAGAGATGGCATCAGGAACAATTTGCCATCTCTCCTCATGTATATTTTGGCGATTTCAGAAGTGGTCAGGTACGCCAAGATACATCTTTCTGATCTGCTCCAAGGACTGTCTTCATTCTTCATTCGCTCGGTCACGTCTAAAACAGAAAAATGCAGATTTCCACGGCAGCAGTACGTGCTACCTGGATAGATCCAGGCTGGGACAGCTCTCCTAACGTGGGGACACGGCGTTCCTCCCCACTTCCCTCCAGTACCATCAAAGGCTTCACACAGCACCGCTCGACGCTGCTGTGCTGGTACAAACACAAACAAGCAAACTTTGAAAAAAAAAAAAAATAACTGAAAAGTTATTTTGCTTCCCCCTTTTTGTATTTAGAATAATGGCTTTTTGACAAACCAAATGGGAAACCATGTTAATGTGTTTCCATGGGCAAAGCTTGAGAACACTGTAAATTGCCTTGTTTAATGGACTCGGGAATTCAGTTATCCATTCAGAAATTTCAGACCTTTAAGCGAGAGCAAATCAAATGGTTGAGTCCTCAGGAAGTGTGCAGACACACGGTTTCACAGCTCTGTGGGTATCATTATTTATGTCTGTTCAGTTTGATGGAGCAAAAGCCTTTTGGAGGGGAGAAGCACCCGCATCCGTCGTCCCTCCGGCAGAAAGGCACCGACAGCCCTCCTCATCCCAAGGGACTCTGCAGACTCCCCATCCTGCAGGGCTCCACATAATTTCAATCAGCACAGGAAAAACTAGTAATCAAAAGGACCAGCGGGCATCTGCATCTGGCTTTAAATGTACTGTAATGATCAACAGCTTGAGTGTGTTTTTAAGATATTCAAAAGAAAATCAACTCATTAGACTGTTTTCCCTGCCACGGGCAGCGCCTGCCCAGGAGGAGGTGGAGGAGGGACAGAGTTGTCCGTGCCACACCACCGCCTCCCGCGCCCGCAGACCTGCCGCTGAGCCAAGGAGCCCAACGAGAGCAGTGATCGTGCGGGTTTGGGGGATGCAACCTTTGCAAAAGAGCCGTCACTCGCATTCAACACCTCTCACCACGCTGCGAGTTGCAGCTGCCCAGAAGGGGAAAGCCCAAGCACGAGCGTGGTCCCCAGCCCAGGCTGGCGTTGGGGCACGGCCCCGGCCGTCCTCATCCCCTGCTCTGGGCAGCATCTATCACTCCCGTGCAACGATGCTTGCACACGTGCATGAGCCAGGGGTGAAAAGCTCAGTCTGCTGTAGTCTTCGGAGCAAAACAGAATCCAAAGGTGATGCTCATCTTTCTATTGCATTTTTTTTTATAATTTATTTTTTTTAAAAAAACACAAGAGTTAAAATGAGCGCACAGGCATGGTCATTCTAGCTGGGACTGGCTGCTGGCTCAGGTTAGGATGCTCTCAGCTCTGGGCACGTTAGAAGATGAGTGTATCAACCGGTGTCAGGCAGGGGAGGGCGGGGGGCTGCTTCCCAACCCCCTTGACTTGCTGCTTTAAATGCCCAGACATAAAGAGGAGATTTGACATCACGTACTACCTCCACCGCACTGTGGGACTGCCAGGCACACACCAAGCCCAACTCAGCCCATCAGACCGTGACCGTGCCGATAAATACATCCGAGAGGCACGTAGCCTGCCCCCACCAGCAGGTACCAAACGCCACCCAAGCCCTGCTCTCAGCGAGACTTTGGGAACCCACAAACAGTGCAGGAAAAGCAAGGACATTTTGTTCTGCATGCATAAATCTTATGAAGGAATATAAATTAAAAAAAAACTAAACAGGCAAACTAATGTCCTTTGCAATTTATGTAAAGTAGAAAATACACCAGAGAGCACAGGCTCCAGGTCTGATTACTGCTAATTTACAGAAATGTGCAAACATGGGTACACACACCCCTATGCCAATAATAAAACATACATATCCACAGCTGGGACCTCAAGCAGAACTAAACCATACTGAAAATACTTAATTCTTTTCCCTCCTGTGTAACTTAACTGCTCAGAGGGATTTCTTTTTCCTCCCCCCACACAAAATTGAAATGAGGGGGAAAAAAAAAAAATCACTTCTAGGATTAGATCCTGAAAGCCAGATTCCAGCTGGGAGCTCAGGCACCTGCAGAGCAGTATTTATAAATGAAAACAGTGACATGACTTTAAATACAGTGTCGTCAGAAACTTAATTATACAGCAGCAAGCCTCTAATTGGAAGTCACAGAGCAATATATTGGCTTTGTCATGTGATTTGACACTCTCCGAACTGTTTTCCCAGGGTTGTTTGTGTTATCTGTCTAGGGTTTGAACAGTGGTGTTTGTTTGCAGGCTGCAGTGGGATTAGCCCTATTTATCTTCATGGGCTTTGTTTCCTTGAACACAGACTCAATTTGCACAGATTTGTTTCCGTGAGCCAGGAACAGCCTTGCCTTTGCTTCACCCAGCCCAGAAGCATGTTTGCGCTGGCCCAAGTGGAGTACTTTGGGCACCCAAAAAAATCCCACCATGTTCTAGCTGGCACATGTACGTCCCACCAGCGAGACGAGCTCGGAAACACCAGCTTTGCCCCAAAACCCATCAATGATCCAACGCCTCCAAGCTTCGTGGCATGGGGTTCCTCTTACCCCTGCAGGCATGGGCTGAATAAGCCATTGCAGAGATTGGCGAGACGAAAACAAAAAACACCAAAACAAACAAAAAAAACAAGCTGAAGCTAAACGGGCTGTTTAATATCTGCATTACAGGGTCTGGGTAGCTCATTTTTCCCCCTCAATTACATTTTTGTGCCCCCACACCCCATATTGTTTGTTTTCATCCTACTTTATTAAACATACTTAGCAGGAGCTTCTCCAATTTGCCTACTGGTGGTTCCACCAGTGGAACCAGTTCTGCTGGTGGTTCCTGACCAGAGATCCTATGGCACCTCTGCAAATCTGAGGCTGAGAATGGGGAATTAAAAAAATTTACCTTTGCTTTGTTAGGGTTCAACATCCAGCTCCTGACTGCCTAAATAACACTTGCGTGCTCAGTCTGCCATCTTCAATGTGGTACCCTCCCATTTTAGTTTGGAGGACGTCTCCTCCTCCGGTTTCTTACCGGTTGCACCACACAGCAGCCCTTATCCTCCCCCTTGTGCCCTTTAACAGGTTGGACTTCTAAAAAGACATTTTCATAGCTGTACGTTGTGGGAGGCCGTGTCTAAAGAAAGCTGGCCTGAAATCGTTTGGACATCTCTTAAAAATATCAGAAATTAAACAGCGGGAATACCAGCTGGGCATGTGTGGTGCCATCGCATCACGGCGCTGTAACAAAAACTGTCCTGCCCGGGTGAAACTTCTCGTCTGTGGGAACCTGTGGAGTGAGCCGGAGGGAGGATGGAGGAGAGGCCCGGGTGTGTATGTGAGAGAGAAACGTTTAGGGGGAAGGAAGCCTGTGTTTAAAGAAAACACGTACCTATGAAAAATCAATTTGAAAGTTATAAAAGCAGTGTAGCTTCACACCAAGATATTAAATTGTTTCCTGTAATTAAAATCAAATAATCTGTTAAAAAGTAGCGTTATTATTTCAAACTTTAAAAAAAATAAACTAAATGCTTCTAGATAAAAGCTCTGAAGAAATTACTTAAAGAACTAAAGGTACATGCTCAGTGTCTGTGCCTGCTCACGCAGGGGGGTTGGACAAGATGATCTCGAGGTCCCTTCCAACCCCCACCATTCTGTGATTCTATCCTTTGTTTTCCATATAGTCATCTTTTCTTTTGGCTTCACTTCTGTAGATACAGTAATGAAACCTCCCTCTCCTCCTTGGGATGCTCTCTTGGCTGCTGAACCGCTCCGTCTTAAAATACAGACACCAGCTTACGAGCAGTTATTTCACTTCCCAATCCGATTCTTTCTCTAAACTGAATGCTTGTGATTTAAACATCAGCAGTGTTGTTCCAACCTGTGTTTTCTTAAGCCAGGTATCCTTTCAGTGTCACTAAAAATAGGTACAAATATTCCAGATTTGATGTCTTACATCTGAAAATAATTAACGCATCCCTCATCTCTGCCTCAGTCACACCACACATTCCCAGGTCTTCCCAATTAACTGAAGGGAAGTCAAAATAACACCAATTGCTGCTGTGTTATCCTTGCACCTCATCCTCTAGGTACTTAAATTGACACACCTCCTGCCTGGGACATCATCCCCGTGTTTCCCCCCCGCCCCGTTTGCCCTTTCCCTCCCCTCCGTCCCGCTCCCCGCGCTGCAGAGGTGCCGTGGGATCTCTCCAGTCGGGATCCAGCTGTGCTAGCTCAGCTCCCGCTATTCCCGTAACGCCTGGAGGCTGGTATCTGCAACACCAAATTTTGAAGCAGGAGATTACAGAACTGTAATTACTTGAGCTGGAAGCTTCCAGCCCAACTGATTTGTCCTGTCATTTAAAAAATCTACTTGTTTCCCAACACAGTCGGCAGAGATATAAACACGCAGCCCTTTGGCAAAGGTCCAGGCGGCGGCGACGGCGCTGTGCCGCTCGCAGCGTCGCCGGAGAGATTTTTCCACAGCTAAAAAAAAAGGATAACAATGAAATTGATATTATGTCTTAAACCGGGGGTTACGAAAAGCCAAGACAATAAATCCGCTCAACTTCAGATAGCCTGATGAAACGTGACCTTTTCCCTATCTTTTATAACCCAGAAGCGAGCACCCAATCCAATTACATTATATTTTTATTTACCTAATCTACCAGCAGATGGCCTTTAAATTTTCCTAATTTTGGAGATCTGCTCAGGCAGAACTGGCAGCACGACTCACATCCCGTCCCCCTCCCCGTAGGGAATGGTTTGATGACAGCCCTGCAAGAGCCGTCCCTTGGTTATTGCCTTCCCAGGCCTCCGCTCATCAGACCCTTCCCTTGTAATTAGATACATATATTTTCTTTGTCTTCCTATTGGATTATGAGGTATTTAAGGCAGGTATCATTTTTTTGAGCTACGATTGTACAGTATCTAACGCAACCAGAGTCTAACCCTTGGCTGGAGCTCCTAATCATCATAGTAATGGAAATATTTCATTTTCAGCTGTAAATTGAAGAGTCAGTTCTCAATTAACTGGGCTAACCAAAGGATAAATATCTAAAGTAGAGCAAAAATATGGTTAAAAGGGCATGTAATTTAAACTGAACACTATGTTTTTATAGCTTACGTAGAAAATCAAATTATTGAATGAAACGCCGCTCCCTTCCTTGTGTCAGCTCTATTGATCACATGCCCATGGAAAGGCTCAAGCTCATGGATCCAACTGGAAACATTTGCTTTTGTTTCCTTTTTTTTTCCCAGTTCTTTAGGAACAGTTTTGGATGGGATCCCCTGCCCCGCTCCAAGAGGAAACACCGGCTACAGCCAAGGGTAGGTCAGGAACACCCCTGCCGTCAGCTGCAGCTTCAACCACCCATAATATTGTAGCCTGCACTAACAACCTGCTTAATACTGGGCAGAAAATACTAAGTATCCATAATGAAACATGGGATCAACGTTTGCTCACAATTCACTAAAGTTATTTTAGGCTTCATTTTCTTAACCGAGTGTAGAGCAGAAGCACCTCCGGAGGCCAAGTATGCACATTTTCTGTTTAATGGTGGTTACAGCTGAACAAGTCACAAACTCCCTGTGGGCTTGAATCCCACTGATCTGGTTGTACCTGAACACCATAACTCAGCACCGAATTATTCCCAATCTGTATCAGTGCATAAAGCAGAATCTGTCTCCTTTTCCTTCCAACTTATTCTCCTTAGCAATCACTCTCACGAAGTGCATTTGAAAGAGGGAAAACAACCCAATTCACAGACAGATGGTGGCACAGAAGTATCGCATCTTCCCCCTCAATGCACCAATTTCCTTCACCAGTCTTTGCTGTGCAGAAGATGACAAAGCACTCGTAAAACAAGTGGCCAGCAGACAGCCCGAGGAATTGGGAATGGGCGATGCAACTGGAAAAGCAGCATGGTCCAGAAAAACACGAGGAGAGCGAGCCAAGGCTCTGAAACCTGTTGGCTCGGGGGGTTGGTTTCTTCTCTCCCTGTCTAGCTGGTGTCAGACAGAAACAGTTGGAATTTAGGAAAAGTTCATCCAGAACTAACACCTGTGCACATTTTCTCTTGCACAGCAGCAAACACCGGTCGTTCCAGCACTGCTCGGATGGGAGATGTATGGGGATGGAGCCCAAGGCTCCCACTCCCACGCTCACCTCGTCCTGGCCCCTGCTCAAGTCCGAGCCTTCCCCATGCCCCGTTTTACCCACCGACTGCATCACACTGCTCTTTTGCAGAGGCCACACTTCCAGTTTCTAAGTTATTTCACCCTTATCATTTACATCAATTAATTTATACTGCTGTAGCTTTGTGAATCTTTCTGTAGCTGCAAGTAAGTTGGTGTCTATAAAAATGTAATACCCACCCTGACGTGGCCGAGGAGTGCAGCTGAACGTGGTGGGGAGAATGGCTACACCACTAACAATGTGAAATTGCCCAGCGACTCGTACAGCATCCTATTATCGCAGCTGAGGGGCGACCTCCTGGGTATCGGCTTCCGGAGGCAGTGGGGCAAAGAAGTGCCCTCTGTGCATTAAGTCTTTAAGTCTCTTTCCATCTTCAGGAACAAACCCCAGAAGCCTTTAAGCAGCATTAGGAGCTCACTTATTGCAAGAAAATCCGACCTGTAGCAGAGCCACGAGGTACCAAAGGAGTTGGCTATCTTCATCTTTCAGTGCTTTGACAAGCTTCATCTCATCCCCACATAAAAGGATTCCCTACGTATCTGAGTATCTTGTTCCAGACAGCTTTCCCCTCCCTGAGGCAACGCAAAGCAGGGGTTTAATCTTCTCTTACATCTTGACAGGCTGGATTGAAACAGGTAATCCCCTGGATGTAAGGCAACCTCCTTACAGGTGCACTGAGACCTTTCTCATCCCATGAGAGGTTCAGGTACCCATTAACTGCCCGGGACCACTGCAAATGCCTGTTGCAAGAGCAGCCTGGCTGTAACAGCTACGGATGGGGGGGAATATGTTCGCCCTCCAACCTGGTTTGCAGAGCCCAGGCATCTCCAGGGGTTGCTCAGCTGCACTGCAGAAGACGAGCAAGTTCATCATTTTTCCCCCTCTCCTCTGCCCAACAGAGCTCAACTGAAGTAAAGCACCCTCACAAGTAAAATACAGACTTCAGCAAATCCATATTTGCATAAACCTGTGGTTTTTGCTAACTACAAAATGTAATATAAATTACTTGGAGACACTTTCCCCTTTTCCTTGCCTTTTAGCAGAGCAAAATATGATTTACATTCTGTTTGCAGGCGAATCAAGTGAAATGCTTAATTATAAATAGCACTTGTAAATATAATCCTTTCAGCTGGAATATTTGTATAGTGGAAATGAGAGGGACCTTAATAATGATTTCAGTTACAAAACTTAATTAGACCTGTTTCTCATTCTGGCTCAGGCCCTCTGCAACGCTCTGGTGTAAATTTGCGCTTACTCAACGGGGCCATGAAACACCCAGGAACAAACCCTCAGTAGGTGCGAGGCATCCAAGCTCCACCAGCTGCAGCGATGCTACGACAGCTCGCACTAGCTGAGGATCTATCCCCAAATAGATACAAGTGGTCCCTAGCAAAAATGAATATTAGGCCCATTATTTTTATTTATGGGGAGCTGAAATACACACTTTCTAAAGCCAAGTCTGCATTCAGCAGATTAAACATTTGTATAACTTGCCACCAAGGTTACAGAAAGGTGGAGGAGAATGTATATCAGTGTTGATAGGATTTTTTTCCCCAGATATATTTACTAGGATAGATCATCTTCTACAGGCAATAGGGTACAAGATATTATTTTTATGCTTAGTCTAATTGCTCAGACATCATGAGGTGCTACCAAGATGGAAAGCTCTAACTGTGACCAATCAAGCTGCAGCCTTGAGCCCACCAAAAACTGCTAGATGATACAAAGATGGAACTAGAGATTAAAGATGACATTTAAGAGGCAAGAAGACTATGATATGAAAACATTTCAGTCAGAAGACGTTTTGGGTTTGGGGGGGGGTTGTGTTTTGTTTTGGGTTGTTTTGTTGGGGGTTTTTTTTGGTGGTGGTTGTTTTGGTTTTTTTGGTTTTGTTTTTACTATACCTACTGTGCCAGGGCTTGGCCGTCCAAGGGAATTTGAAGCGCAAATGGCAAAAGAGAATAGAAAACACATTGGTTTGTACAGCTAGCTCTTTTTTAAAATTAGCTTTTGAGGTTTGATCTGGTTTTGAGAGTTCGTTCCTCCTCTCTGCTTTTTGGGTGAAGCCCTCCGTTTGCCATCACAACTCAATGCGTAATAATGAATCAGGCTGAGAATAAATAGAAACGGCATTTGCATGAACTCTCTTAAAAAAATAAGAGGCTCTTATTTTTAATGACACTGTCCCTTGTCATCAAGAACAAAGATGCTAAAAAAAAAATCCGAGGAAAAGCCAAAACTGAACCTTTCCAGACCATTAGAGGCTCCAGACACGAGCTGTGGGAAAGCCTGGCTGCCTTGACTCACACACGCAAACAAACTTCACCTGGGCACGTAGCTACTGCAAGGTCCCACCTTGGTCTTCAAAATGTGCCATGGAAATTCACATAAGATGGTTGAATGGAAATTGTAAAAAGATTATTTTTTTAAAAAAAACCCTGGGAATTCAACCAAGTTCAGCATTAATTTCATTGATTTCCAGGGAGACTCAAGCACTGCTGAGGATCCAGCTAGGCAAGTATCTTCACCAGGGAGTACCCAGCTACTTCAGAAGTCCAAACCTTAATGCTTTTGCCTAATAAAACCACTAGCGATGGAAGGCAGACGAAGAGGCAAAGCATCTCGGGCTATAACTGGGTAATCCAGACAGCCCAGCATTACAAAGATTATCTTCCTGGACAGCAAGTGCTACCCTAATCTCACCAAGTCCGTGTGTCAGGGAGCAGCAGCTCCCTGAAGGCTCCTCTCCATCTCTGAAATACCAGAGCTGTACAAGGCTTAACCACAAGCAGAAGGGACAATCCCAGCCCTGACAACATTCATAGCCTAAAGTATAAACCCCACCATGAGCAGTGCCTTGGGAACCTCTTCCTTAATTTTAAAGGGAGATATTTTAGACTCATACCTAAAGACCTGAGCTGTAGAGATGTTTGCATCATGTTAAAGCTATACCATATAAACAGTATGTGAAAGAGTATTAGAGATGCACATAATCTGATATACCTCATGATTTCACAAGATCCAAGACAGCTTAAACCAATGAAGCCAAAACACTGCCAACAGATTTGCAGCAATGCAAGCTAACTCAGGGTCAGCTCCGGGTTCAGATGCACCAACGTAGCTATCTAGTCAATGAGGGGTTTGCCCTGAAAAGCAGCCAGCACCACCTATGCACAGATTTTTTGCCCCCAATCCATGGTTAAACAAACAAGAGATGTACTGTCTTAAAGCCAACTGCCAAAGTGAGTCTCACAAAGGACAAAATATGTCAGGGCTTGGGAGCTTTGCTGACGAAGGGACTAATGCCCGACAGCTTCGACTGGCTTTAAACGCCTCATACAAGCCCCGAGCAGCTTCATATATGCATTTCTGCTTTAGAAAAGAGGAAGCACAGGAAACAAATACTATAAAAATAAAAAAAAAATCATCATTTCTGTTCATTTGCCCTATACGTTTGTTAACTAGCCAGACAAGGACAGCAAAGGTAAACAAACAGATGTTTTGATGTGTTGATTTGTGAGTTAGGAAGAAAATCTACCATGCAGCAACTGCACAGTTGGTTAACTTTGGGGAGAAACTTCATCTTTTTATTAAGGAAAAGGAATGCAATTATAACTTTGGCATGAAACAATTTATCCCATACTTGGTATTGCTTTCTCTTTGTCAGTTTAATGCCTCAAAATTATTTATCTTATTATTTATCTCTATGTTTGTTTTTGAAGGACATCTTTTCATGCCTTCGAGCCACTTTATTCATTAGTTCTCTGGAGTTCATGTCCTATTTCATTATGCTTTAATCTTTACAGTTGTTAATTTGCATTTCATTTCCTGTTATAGCAAAATTTACTAACAAAATAGTTATTCTAAATATTAATACAAGTCAGCTGATAATCTTCCAAGAAAGCATTTTACAGCAATAACAATTACCTATGTCTAAGGCAGAAAATGGCAATTCGAGCAGTTACAAAGACTAAGCACTCCAAGTCGAGGCCACAGCACCTTCTTAGATGTGCAGACTGGGCCATCACAAAACAGCACTTATAATTAACAACTTGCTTAAAAGAGAAACTGCCCGGAGAAAGACCAAGTGCTGTTTGGCCAATCTAAAGCCCATCAGAAGTCAGGCTACTTCATCCTCTCCACAGCATCCGTTAAGTGCAAGCAACTACTTAACTAACACCATGGCCATGACACTGACCTACAGAAACTTGGAAAACAGTAAACAGAACCAAAAAAAAACCCAGAAAAACCAACAAACCGGGCAGGTCAGGCTTCCCCCTCCACACACCTCCTTTGCCACAAGCTCCCCGGCTCCTGGCATCGCACCACAGCAAGTTCAGATTTTGCTCTGGGAGAGACATACTCGGCTCAGCATAAACAAAGAAAAACCTTTCAACTTACTCAGGTCTGGACCATCGTCCTGCATGCTCTGAGCTTTGATGTTGCTGCCCCAGGGCAGTTCACCACCAGGCTGCTCTGCAGGAACAGGTCAAAAGAAACCAGCAGCAAACCATCTTCCCCATCTCCATAAGAGCTGCCTTGGCTCAAATGGATCATGTCGTTCTAGAGGTGGATAATTATCCTCATTAGATAAATACAAGGCAGGCTTGTAAATGCGTGTTAGTTTTAATAGAAGAAAGCACTTAGTGACTCAAAATGTGTGAGTAGAGAGCCCCAGCTTTGCCTGGCTCCCTAATTAACCTCCTGCAGGCTCACAATGTGCTGTGGAGGAGTAATAAGGGAAGAGGACTGCAGGAGCTGCTCGTTAAAAACCCTCCACAAAAGAGAAAAGGGAAGCTTGGGAACTGGTGTTTGAACTTGCCCCTTTGTAACTCTGCTTGTTGGCCTCAGACAAAGTCCCCATTTTGTCCCACAGAGAACCCCATAAACCATATTTCCTGGCTTGGTTATTAATACATGTCCCCGGCACGTGGCTGCGGTATCGGTAAGGAAACAGTCACCATGGAGCGGTGATAGCTGAGTTTTCAGCAGAGCCTATAAAAGCCCGGTCCAGACATTCAGCTCCCTGGTGTTTGCAGGAGGATTGCCTCTAATTCCTCACACTTGTTGTGCCTTTGTAAAAGCTCCAGCAACTTGTATGTCCATCTAAAGCCACTTCTCCAAGCAATTACAGCTCCTGTCCATCTATCAGAGCAACCTGCTCTCCTAGACGGGCTGCCTGCAGGTGAAGCAAGACAGCTATATGGGCTTAACACTCATAAAAAAATAAATTAGGCTCTTTCCTTTATTGTTTTCCTCTCCAGTTCCTCAGCTCTCCTGTGTTTCCACAATTGTCTTGATAGAGACCAGCTCTCCACCACCCACACGGGCCTGGGGGACTCTACAGCTGCTTTCACTTGCAGCAGCGGACCAAAGGAGCTGTCATTAGGACAAAATGTCCTAACTAAACTTCTGAGGATCTTACAGGATTGATCCTTGCAATAAAAGATTAAGACCTTCAACCAGGAAACATAGAGCCTTCCTTGATGAGACATCTGAGATAATTTCCTTTAATGAATAACTTAGAAAAGCCTTGGAGCTGACCTTTTAGATAAGCACAGTCTTCACGGAGTTCCCTCTTGCAGGAGCAGGAACCCATTTCACAGGGTTTTCAACATTAAAGTCATTCCATGAATTTTTTCCCCCATGGCTGGGAGGAAGAGAGAGGGTGGAGGTGGGCCAGGAAGAAGCCCCGCTGCCCTGCAAACCCATGGAGAACAGACCAGCGGCGCTCTGCCAATGGGGCAGTTTCCCAAAGAATTGGAAAAAAAGTGCTGACCCAAGAGGGACAAGAGCAACCTCCTTTCAAAAGAGCACATTATAACTTTAAAGGAGGAATGTCTGGCAGCCACAGAGGAAAAACCTGGTGCTAATGAATTCAAATAATGAAGCGCCCAGGAATTAACTGGAATTTTGCAGCTGCAGATTTCCTGCTGAACAAAGTCAGTCTCTCATCTGCCACCTCCCTACAGATAATATTCCCTGCCCCAAAAAAAGGACCTATACCCAGCACATCTTCTAGGTGTGCTGGCTTCCCCCAGCACCCGTTGTTTAGTGCTACAGCCTGCACCGAGGGTTGTCACCCAGCTTCATTTCCACCAGCCTTGTCCTGGGGGTGCCCACATATTGGAGGAGTCTCAGCATCTTTAGTGAATTTTCACGTCCCCTAAAACAAATCCTCTCCTTCCCAGAGGAACAGGCCAAATTCTGCTCTTGCTAGGTAAGGTCTGTAGCATCCTCTTTACAGTCAGTTGAGTTTTGCTGGGTTTTAGAGTGATGTAGCTGGAAGCAGGGAGGCTTTAGCTGACAGATAAACAAAGTTTGGCAGAGCCATCCAGATTCTGCAGCAGCTGCTTTGGTGAGAAAAACACACAAGTGAGAAAACACACAGGTGAGAAAAACACACAAGAAAAGTTGAATCAAAAAGATAAATCTATCAACCAAGATGAAGCAAGAACTAAAACAACAACAGCACATACCCAAGGGTTAGGCAGCAGACAACAGTCTCACCCCTGCTTTATGATCTCTAATCCAAGATGAGTTAGTTCCTCTTCTCCCTCTTCCCAAGCTCAGTCAAGAAAATCTGGCACAAGATTTTCACGCACAGACACAGCACTGAGCGGGAAGCCAAGGCCGCCGCTCTGACCAGCTTAAATATTAAGTAAATGCACAATACCTGCCTCAATCACCTTCATTTTCGCTTTCTTCCTGCCTTCCTCTCTTTTTTTTCTCCCCATCAAATCTATTTCCATGGATCCTGAAAACCTTGGAATCAGCTTAGGTTTTTAAGCTGTCGAGACCACTCCCAATCCTTCTTACCCTCATCCTCCCTTTCTTTCCTGCTGGACCCAAATCCATCCCTGCCTGGCCGTTGCCTCTTGTCTTGTTAACTGCAGGCTCTCCAAAGCGGCTTTCCTGGGCTTGTACTGGGCTTAAGTCCTGGATCATGACCAGGGCTCCGAAGAACTCCAGGAATCTCAACTAGAACAGATTTCTGCAATCAGTCATAACTTTGGTGACAAAAAGCACCTATTTTATAATCATCATTAAATTCTCCTTTTTCACTCTTCACTGCCATGACCCTCTCACAGTGCAGAATTATATCTAATCAGTAGTCTTCTCCACTCGGTTTAAACTCTAAGTGGTGCAGAAAGATGAATTCCCTTTGAACCGTCTTCCCTTTAAGCTGGTGGAACAGTGTCCATGATCTTGAGCAGACGATGTGGTCACCGAGGTGGTAGGAAACAGCTGCAGCTCCCTCCCCATCAATAACAGTCTAGCACATGGCTTGACTTTGGCTCCTGAAATGATCATTATTAATGATGCATCAAAAAGTTTTTGATGAGTGAATGATAAAAGTAAACAGGACACAGTAATAATCAGGCTTTATTTATAGCTAGGTAAAACACCACTGTTGTCAATTTTACAAAGTGACTTTGAAGGAACTTTTTAAAGGGGATATTGGGAACATTTCCCCCCTCCCACTTGCAAACAACCATAACCATTATTGATAGCATTTCTAAAATGGCAGGTACAGAGAAACAGAGACTGTTATTTTGTGTCAAAATTGTTTTATGGCACCATATTTTTCCCTTGTTTAAGGCAGCACCACTCATTTACAACATTAAACAGCGTGATTTATGTACTTTAGCAGAGCTTACTACATTTAAATGTTTTAGGCATTTCATTTTTACAACATACCTTGTTCCAATATAATCAATGTGCTTTTTTCTTGGGCTGTGATAGGAATGCAGTTTGTGTTTTATAGCAAAATCAATATAAGAATTAATGGGTGACGAACAAAGTAAATTGTAAAAAGTACAGACGGGTTGTGAGATCTCTTTTGCTATATCGATTCCATTAGCGTTAGGTTGCCCAGTTGTACACAGTTTCATATTTGATAAGCAAGCAGCAAACTTCATATTCTGCTGAAGACAAAACGGGCCAACTTCAGCACAAAAATAACTATGCCAAAGTCATTGAGGTTAAAGCAAGAATGGACACGAGCCAAGGTGGATGCTGAAACACAATGCACTTTAGAAGCAGCAGCCGTAAACATCAGATGGTCACGAATGCGAACGGTCCCACTCTGACTTTTATTAAAGGCTGTGGTACTTGAGAGATGACATTCTCGACTCTTTCATACTGCTGGGTTATATGTTTTCTAATTAATTCCAAAAAATGACGAGAACACTACTCCCAAATTTTCTTGCTAGTAGATGAAAAGCAACATTTTTTTTT
>VZTV01055567.1:232-19580 GCA_013400875.1 Anhinga rufa
TTTCTTTCTTATTTTTTCCCTACAGCACTCCAGAGACTGTAGTTGTTTATTTAATTGATTTTATTGTTGTGGACATCTTTCAAAAGCCAGCCTGAAATCTGCTAAGAAGCCAGGAACAAGGGAATTATAAGGTATCCTTGCCAGGTGTCAAATGACAATTAAGGCACATCCTTTTTAAACTGGGCTAGAAGAAAAGGACATTATTGAATATTTAACAGGTTTACAGGAAGAACAGAAAGAATGTAAGCACTTTGTATATGTACGTACGTGTACATGTGCACTCTGGATGGGTTTATTACTGTTTAAACTGTTATATAACATGTTGCTCAAAACAGGTGTGATATAATGCAAATTTGGTTTTCAGACCAAATTTGCAGGTCTCTCTTGTACCTTGTTACTGAAAAAACAGGCAGTTCTCCTTATCACTCAGAAATTCTGATGATATGAAGCTCACTAAAAGGGGAGCAAAACAACCTTCAGTTTGTATTATGATTTTAATTTTTGCATTGCTGGCCCCTACCTAAGAAGGCAGCCAAAAAAAATGGTGAAGACTATAGATCCAAATTTTCCAGTGAGGTCTGTAGTCTCTAGGTGGTTTACTGATGAATGTATACAACAGCTCATGTGGAAACTCTGCCCTTGAGTATTCCCATTACCTCAGTACCTCAGCAGGATTACCTCAGCATTTAAACCTAGAGAGTACAGACAAGAGTGGTATAAAATTGAGCAAAAAGGTATAAATCAACCTCTTGTGGATATTAATGCTTGGTATATGACCCCTGTGCTATGTAACAGGTACATTCTGGCCAAATTATCCATATTTTTCCTGCCACAATTAGGAATTCAAATCCATTCTACACAGGGCCTAGGAGACTCTCATTCCACCTGCACTGATTTCAGTAGAAAAAGGCAGTTTGCACCTATGGGATGAGTTGGTACGCATTTTTACTCAGTGTTACATAGGAAATCTGTGTCCCTACCAACTTCACCCATGTTTCTAAATCCTGGCAGCTCTCTCTCCATCTCTTTCCTCTTTAATAAGTTGTTGTTAATACTGCTTCTGAAAAGAACTGAAGAAGAGATTCAGGAAAAAAAAAAACCAAACCAAAAACAAGACATGTTGTCAAAATAGGGTAACCTAATGTTGAATCCACCAAACTCATTTTAATGGTGGGGGTAGGCTGGCACAAATAAAGCAGAAACTGAGGAAGTGAACCAGGAGGGGAGGATAAAAGACACATAAGCAAGTAAAAACCAAAGAGCAAGTAGCCACAATGTAAGAAAATATAAATCAAATCAATTGCTGGGTGTGCATGTGCTAGTGCACATGTGCATGCATTAGAAGCAACCTTCCTCTGGAAGACCAAACAAGTCATGCAGTGAGCAAAATGTACCAGGCTACAGAATATGTATCCTGAAAATGCTGCTTAGTGATTCACTTGGGAAGAAAAGAAACATACCAGTAAATCCCAACTCACCCAGCACCACAATATAATTTCACCGGACAGCACAGCAGAATATTTCAAATGTCTTTATCAGCAAGGTATAAGTGTATGTGGATCTACTAATTATTCCCATGGACAGGGAAGGAGAATAAGCCACCTTTCTGTTGACTTCTAAATTCATTAAGTAGGAGCATGGCTATGGCCGATCTCAACAACAAGTGATTTTTTCACTTTCACAAGGTATTTTAAAAGATTTCCTGGGAAGAAAAGTCAAGATGAAACAGTGCTTTTTGAAACCCTGAATCACAACATAAGGAGGAAAATTCATCCTGTATCAAATTGTTCCATTCTAGCATTTTTTTAAATTTTATATTCATTTGCAGAAAACATTAGGTGGATTGGAGAAGTACTTTCCAACAATTCATTTTAAAATCACTGAAATTAAGCCATTTCAGCTTGGAGATGAAGGGGTTGCCTTTAAGAGAGAAAAACAGCAGTTCAACAAACCACCATAAATTTGAGACTATTAAGTATTCACATACAACAATTTGAAGCTATGACGCTTTTGCCTCCCTCTAATGAAAAGCGTTATCAGCAAGTGTCACGCATCTTTCATCCTTGCACAATTAGAAAGTGGGGAAAAATTTCCCGGGGGGGGGGCCTTAAGTTAGACCCTTGCATCTATATTTAGACACATGAATTTCACAAGCAACTCAAGCTGTCAGGCCCCTGAAAGGAGCAATCCCTCCCTCCCTCTTCCCTACCTGCTCACTGTCACTTTCTCCTTGCTGTCTGCCTTGTGATTGAAAAAGCATTAATGAAGTCTTGTGCTGAACAGGGCTGGGAAAGAGCAAAATTGTGTCCCTTTAGCTTGGATCAGTGCCCTGATCCTTCACTTGAGAAGTGGTGGCAGAAAGGCAGGAGCAAGCAGCCATGGGCAAAGAAAGTACTGGGCAATGCTGATCTGTTGCATTCAAAGAAATATGGTCCAACAAGTTGTGAGAAGCTACAGCTCTTTCTGTAGGCAAAGGGAGTTTTAGGTAACTATCCCTGTTCAAAAGTGTTCATCTTAGCTCATATTACAGATTTATTTTTTTTTCAAAAGTAAGAAAATAAAGATGGTGGTATACATAAAAATAGAGAGAAAGAGGGAATATTTCTGCACTTGCATAAATCATGTCAATAAAAGGAGGTTTGCGTTAAAGTAATGGAGAATCTAACCCCAATTAAAGTGTATCCTAAATCACAATCAACATGTCTTAAGGACTGAGTGCCTTTAGGTCTTGAGAAGAGAAACAAGAATGCTGAATGCTTACTGCCTAGCAAAATAAGTTTATTTTCTGAGCAGCCCATACATTTCATTACCTGAAGCCTCTAGGCTCCCCAGTATCATGCAGTAACAGTAGAAAGCACAGATGGATATCCCAAAGTGTTATTGTCAGGAGTGGGCAAAGTACTAGTTCGAGAGAAACTCCTAACACTACTGGTTGACTGCCAGCTTCCAACAACTATTTCCAGTTTCATATCTGGATTACGGAAGCATTAGAAGACACTTATTCCTCTAATTATTAGTGCATATTTATGGTTATATCCCGTACTGTGATTTCTAAAATGAAAGTGCATATCTGAGAGATGTTATAGGAATTCATGTGAAGGGATACCAAGGTATATTTTTAGTTAATCTGTACATGTTTTTGCAGAAGTGAATAATAAGATAATTCCTGCTTTTCTTTTAAATAGGTCTGTCTGTTTTACAAATAATTCATGTGCTCTTCATGCACTAGGAAAGCAGTTTTGAATAACAAGAGTGAAAGTTGTTCCTGATGACATTTGAAATGCTAATTAATACCTAGGAACCTATGGCTCATTGAAATAATTTTTACATGTTTTATTTTTGTGTGTATGTGCATGTCTGTATGTCTTCCACAGGCTGGAACAAGAAATACAGAAATTAGAAAGTGAGGAATCCCAAATATCTGCCAAAGAACAAATCATTTTGGAGAAACTAAAGGAGACAGAGAAATCCTTCGACGTCCTGCAAAAGGTATTTAAAACAAAACAAAACAAAACAAAAATAAAAAAAAGACATTTGGGCATAGATTGAAACCAAGGTAGACTCTTAGCACTATTTGAAAGCAGCAGTTTCATACATTTCATTCATACATTTACGGGAAGATTGGCAGCAGTGGCAGAGCACATAGCTCAAACCAGGATGAATAAGACTAGAGAAGCTATAGAGGCATGAGATCTGTTTCAGTTGGGTTATTTGGATTTCCCCTTCCCATTTGAGCTTTTTTTGAATAGGGATTTCAGAGATTATTTCCCTACCTTATCTGCAGGGAAATGTGAGCTTTTGGCCCCACTGAAAGATGTCAGCAGGGTTCTGAAAGGTATCTCAAACTTCCCTGCTCCCAGTGGCACCCAGAGATACTGGCATTTGCCACAAATGCCACTTCTGAATGTTACAGCCTACACCAAACAGCAGTGTTCTCCTTCTAGTTACACCATGTCCCTCTCCCTCAGCCTCTAACAGCACCTAAACCTCAGCAGCCACATCCCCATTTACCCATTTAAAAAGTACAAAGAACCATAAAAGCAAGCCTACCATAAAAATCAAGACTTCATTCAAATTATACCCAAAATATAGAAGGTTTAACCAAACATCTTATTTTTTCCCTTCACAGAGTTTCTCACACCAGGATGGTGGTAAGTGCCTTTTTATTATTGTATAGATTTGGGTTTAACAAGAGTTGTTACTATAGCTTTGTTGCGAAGGTTTACAGAGTGGGCGTTCTTCTCTTCATTGTGTATTTCTGATTTATTGATAGAGCCATTACCTTTTTCTTTGGTATTGCTATAGTGCAAGCACAAACATCACTATTGTGGTTAAAAAGTATTCCTTTGGCAGAGCTCCATGTTTTCTTATGTGCACACATGGGAAAGAACAGTATGGATGACTTAAAATAGACATCATACAGCTTCTATGCTATTGACCCCTTTCACCACATGATAGCCCTGCACTGCAGACTCCTTTTCACCTCTCTGTGGTCAGTCTTCTCCACTGTACACACTCGTGCTCTGTTCATAAACAGTTAAATACAATGAGGACTATTCCTAATGTACAAAAATAACTATTAAAATTAGATTACTTCACTGATGAATTATATTCTCTCCGTGATGATTCTTGCAGAAGGAAACACTTGCATGGGTGGATGAGGATGTAATAATTAGTAGTTTATTAACTCAGTGTTACACTATGTGTGATCAGTGTAAATACTGAGCTATAAATTTAGGTGTCTGAGTGAGGAAATAAAATGGCTGATTCCCAGGAAGCTAGAGAGACCCTTCTAGTGCCTCTCCAGGACCCTTAGGACCCAGGAAGGATATCATGCTGATCCATCTGCAGATAAATCTGTGCTCCAAGCACTCATTCTCAGTACATCTTTGAACTGACAAGATTCAAAATACTGAGGTCAAGACTAGCTCCTCCAGCTGCTGACAAAGCCATGCCCAACTGTACTGTGAGTATAAATGAGGAATATGTAGGACGATCCTAACATTAAAGCACTGGGACACAATGGGAGGTTAATATATAGTATATGAGCTGCCTTGGAGCTATCTTTCTGAGGTGATTAATATTACTTAGTAAGAGGGTTTTTTTCTTAACTCAAAGATCTAGTTAAGAAATTTTCACTTATGTTAGCAATATAATTAAATTTTTACCTTAAACACCCTTGTAAAAAAAAAAATAAAAGTCCCAGATAGGATGCTCCATGGAAAGAACTTGCTCTTCCCTCCTCCTGGAGCATTTTAAATTGGCTACCACAGAGTAAATAAAGATCCAGAATGGCAAATATTTTGTGCCAATGCAGTTTCACTATGGTTGTCGGAAAGCTTACAAAACGGGAATAGTGCCTACAGGAATTAGCACCCAAAGTGCACAGGAGCTTTTATGACACCTGCAAGACATGGTCTGCCTCTTCATGTGTGTTGTGATAAAACAGGAACCAAATGAAGCCCCAGCTAACAAATACAAAATGATAGTTTCCCTAAAGGTATTTTCTTGTAGCAATGTAGTATTTCATCGGGTTCAAGTGGAGCCTCACTGCTCTCTAGATTTTACCTACTTTCAGTGGGTCTCTCCCTCAGAGACTGAGCCAGAAGCATGAACAGCTCATGATTTCTGAAGGGTAACAGAAAACTCAAAAATTATGCCAAAGAGAAGAGAGTGCCTCCAGAATAAATGTGCAAGCAGAGGGAGCAGGGAGTGTAGCTAAGTTAATTGGTACTTCTTCTAGACCACTTGCTTTATATATCTTGTCTCTTCCTCTCAACAGCTGGTCCTTTTGGGATGAGGCAGACCCAGGTCATCCTCTAAGCAGTACCATACTCTGCTTCTCTAGGGATGACCAAGGCTGCAAGCTGTACTGTGGTCATGATGTCATTGTACATCTTCACATGGTGAAAGCTGAGCAGGTCCTCTGTTTTCTGCTCTGTGACAACAGTCTGTTAGGGTAGCTGATCAGAGAAGGAGGAAAACATGCACATAGCTAGCTGCAATCACTTTGGTACCATAGACTTTTCCTTCCTTCAAAAACATGGAGGACTTTCTTCATTGCAACAGATCAGCCATCTGTCTGGCAACCACCTGTTGCACCACATGCTGCACAGGAAAATGGTAAGATCCATTGGATGATACAGGAAGGCTATGTAAAACACAGGCACAAACCAACACTGACCTGTTGGGGCAATTTCTTCAATTGCTGCCACATCCTGAAAGACTTCCATTCCATAAAGCTCACATTAGTTTGCCCTGTGTCCATCCCTTCCTTTAATCTAAATGTGATGATGGTACAGAAAGTGATTTATCTCATCATTATGTCCCTGTGCATGTCTTTGTGCCATATGTATGGTGGTGACAGAGCTTCTGGGTGTGCAGAAAGCACAACTACAGTGAGCTCAGAGCCTAGAGGGGTCCAAGCGAAGGCTGCGAGGGGAGGGGAGAAGTGGTGGAGTCTCCTTCCCTGGAGACATTCACACCCGGCCTGGACGCGGTCCTGTGCCCCCTGCTCTGGGTGTGCCTGCTCACACAGGGGGGTTGGACAAGGTGATCTCCAGAGGTCCCTTCCAACCCCTATCCTTCTGTGATTCTGTGATTCTGTGGTGGTGAGCACCAGTGGCCTATCAAGTGACTCTCTGTGTCCTTCCCACCCTTCCCAGAAAACAGCTGTGTTTAGCAATGAACATTTCTGAGCTTGAAGTCATCCAGGCACAAATCCCACATTTTCCAGGGTACGAACACACTTTGCTTTCATAGATCACCACATGAGAGAAAGCAGAACATAAATGCTGAGGTTGGGGGCTGTGGCCCTGTCACCTGCAGTCGTGCTTCTGCCAGCTCCTTGGTGGCTTGTCACTGACAAGCTCTCCATTAAACAAGACCTGAGATGATGCTAGGAATGACATAATTTGTTGCTGCTCAGGTCTGCAGTCAAAAATAGGCATGCTGTAGTGCTATGCTGCATGCACACCATGAACAATGGAAAGGAGAAAGCCCTTATTCTGTGTGTGCGTGTGTTTATGGCTCAATGTATATATAAAATAAAAGCCACATTAAGTTCTGATATAACTCCCTTGACTGCTGAATTTGCCTCAGGGATAAATTTGTCCTCTGCAGACTTTGGCCATCTGTATGTAAACTACATGCTGCTACTTATGAGCTGGCAATGCGTGCTTGCAGCCTGGAAAGCCAACCATATCCTGGGCTGCATCAAAAGCAGCGTGGCCAGCAGGTCGAGGGAGGTGATTCTGCCCCTCTGCTCTGCTCTGGTGAGACCCCCCTGCAGTGCTGCGTCCAGCTCTGGAGCCCTCAGCACAGACAGGACATGGACCTGCTGGAGCGGGTCCAGAGGAGGCCACGAAGATGATCAGGGGCTGGAGCGCCTCTGCTATAAAGACAGGCTGAGAGAGGTGGGGTTGTTCAGCCTGGAGAAGAGAAGGCTGCAGGGACACCTTATTGTGACCTTTCAATACTTAAAAGGCGCTTCTAAGAAAGGTGGGGATAAACTTTCTAGTAGGGCCTGTTGCAATAGGACAAGGGGTGATGGTTTTAAACTAAAGGACGGTAGATTTAGACTGATAGAAGGAAGAAATTTTTTACAATAATGGTGGTGAGACCCTGGCCCAGGTTGCCCAGAGAGGTGGTAGATGCCCCATCCCTAGAAACATTCAAGATCAGGTTGGACGGGGCTCTGAGCAACCTGCTCTAGTTGAAGCTGTCCCTGCTCACTGCAGGGGGGTTGGACTAGATGACCTCTAAAGGTCCCTTCCAACCAAAACTGTTCTATGATTCTATGACTCTGTACTTCAGCCAACATACAGAAGCCACAATTACAGTAACTTTACAGTTTGCACAAGCCCCTGTTTGAATTTGGTATGTATTAGCATATATTTGGGAAAGCTGTGGCTCTGCAAAATTGACCTGCATTGTTTAGTTCCCAGCACATTGCTTAGAGACTCTTCTGATTTTCTCTCCTCTGATCTTGATCAGCTGTGCAGCCCAACAGCGAAACAGATGAGCATGTCCTCAGAGGATTCAAGTACAGATCTTTGTAGAGTGCTTTCCACATGTCCTGTAAAAGCTCATCAGCAAGTGTTTCTCCATTGTAGGGTTTTAAGTAACTTTTTTATTTGATCTGCATCTGTGGCTGCCAAAATTACAGCACCTCTGGCTGCCACAATTACAGCATCTCTGGCCACCTGTGTAAATACCATTGATCACCAACCTTTGACTGTAGCCTGTTAGCCAATTTCCTCCCATCTCATAGACCACCCATCCAATCTGTATCTTGCCAGCTTGTCCAGAAGAAGGCTATGGGAAACTGACAAACACTTTGCTGAAGTTCAGGTAAACAACATCCATTGCTCTCTCTCTGTCAACAGATAATATTTTGTTGTAGAAGGTGATCAGGTTAGTCTGTCATGATTTGCCCTTGGTAAATTTGTGCTGGCTTTTCCCAATCTCCTGTTTCATTTGGTTTGTAATAGTTTCTAGGAAGGCTCATTCCATCACTTTCCCAGAGAATGAAGTGAGGGTAATGGTCCTCTAGTTTCCTGGGTCCTCTTTTGGTCCATTCCTATAGACGGGTATGACATTTTCCTTCTTCCAGTCATAAGGGACATCCCCTGATCTCCATGACTTTCAAATATTATAGACTTGCAACAACATCAGCCCCTTCTCTTAACACCCTGGGGTGAATTCTGACCACACTCATGGATTTATGTAGGTTGAGCCCTTGCGAGAGGCCACAGACCAGCCCTTCCTCCATTACTGGCAGGTCAACACATGAGTTGTCACAGCTACTTTATCTCGTGATCTGAGGTCCAGCTACACCAGTAAAGACAGAGGGAAAGAAGATATTGAGAATCACTGCCTTGTCAACATTGTTAGTTACTAGTTTCCCTGCCCTGTTTAGTAATGGGCCTATGTCTTCCCTGTGCTTCTGCTTACTGCTCACAAATCTGAAGAACCCTTTCTTGTTGTACTTGACATCTTTAGCCAATTTCAGTTCTGGCTGAGCCTTAGCCCTCATGGCTGTATCTCTGCATGCTCTAGCAAGGTTCTTATAGTCCTCAATGGCTGTTTGACAGCCTTTCCATAGCTGGTATGCTTCTTTCTTGCTTTCAATTACACCTAAAAGCCCATTGTTAAGCCAGAGTGGTCTTTTGTTCAGTCTTATTCCTTTTCCTTTGTAGAGGATGGACCTATTCTTGTGCTTTCAGCAGGCACTTCTTGATTAACTCCCACCACTCACAATCTCCTTTGACATCCATGGATGCTTCCCATGGAATCCCTTACAGATAGGTTCTGAGCATATTGAAGCTGGCTTTTCTAAAATTTGGGGTCTTTGTCCTCCTGCTGGTCTTCAGTGTGCTCAGCAGGATCTTAAACTCCTCAATGTTGTGGTCAATGTATCCAAGGCTACCATTGGTAGTTATGTTGTCAAGTAAGTCTTCTTGGTTTGTGAGCAGTAAATCTAACAATGTGCTGCTCCTAGTCAACATGTCCAGCATCTGTAGTAGGAAGCAGCCCTCAATGTGTTCCAGGAGCCTAATGGACACAGTACACCACTGTGTTTTTTTCGCAACAAATGTCTGGGTAATTGAAGCCATCCATGAAGAGCAGGTTCTGTTGGCCCAAGACTTCCATGAGCAGCCAAAGTAAGGTTTTATCAGCTTTGTCATCCTGACTGGGAGGTCAGTAACAGATATCTGACATAAGATCCACCTTGGTGGTGATCCCTCTAATCTTGCTCCAAAAGCATTCGTTCCATAGAACTGGCATGGTCTCCAGAGCTCTCCTCTATACCCTTCAATTTCTGTTTCACATAAAGTGCAATTCCACCTCTTCGTCTTCCCTTCCTATCTTTCTGAAGAGTTTGTAGCCATCCGTGTGGTCTTACCATCATCTGATTTTTTCCACCAAGTTTCTGCGATTCCTAAAACATCTCTCAGACTAGGCACGGAGCTCTAGTTCCTCCTGCTTGTTGTCCAGATTACATACATTAGTATACATGCATTTGAGGTGGCTGAACTTAGGGTTCTTGCCTTTGGAAAGGATTGGGGAGCATTCCTTATTGCTCTGGTAGGTGTGCTCATCCACCCTGTTGCTTATGTGTATACAGGTGTCAGCTACAGACCCTGCCCCCCAAGTTCATTAGTTTCAAGCATCATTCACTAAGTCAGAGCCAGGCTATTCAGCTTTTAGCAAAGCTTCCTGCTTAAACCTCCATTCATGGTCTTACAAATGTGATGGGAGGGTCATAATCTCTGTTCCCTCTGATGTAGCCCCATGGATCCCCAGAGGGCTTTGCAGGTGGAACAGCCCTGCCCTGGGAGCCAGTATTTGCAGAAGACCGTAGGTAGTCAGACCTTTTAAAGATAATCCAGTCCTTGGAAAATTATGTCATCTGATATTTGGCCACAAGCTTCTTTGTGGGAGCTATTCTAAGCAGTTTTGAAGGTTTAGTTTTGTGTAAGCACTCTTGAAGGATTATCTGGCCCCATATGTTTTCCCAAGCACTTGTCTGTCTGGTAATATGGAAGAGTGCTATAGTCCTAAAACTCAGCTTGTTTTAAGTACTACAAAAAAAACACAGGACATGTTTTATGGCATCCTTAGATATTAATAACTCATCGAAGGTTGAAATGAAGATATTGAATGCAGTCAGTTCAAATGCTTTATGTTCTGCCTTACTTCTCACACAAACAAAATGCTAATTTACATCTAATCCACTCCTTGTAAAATTCATCTCTGATATCCTTTTTTAAAGGTGCTAGATGAAACAGACCTTGTTGCCAGTGAAATAAAGGGAAATGAGCATGTTTGTTTCATTGTGGGGGGGGATGAGACAGGAACTGGCAGAATCATCCAAGCTCAACTTCTTCTAGTCATATACCACATTTCTGACAAGTAGCACCACCACTTACTTCAGAAGAAAATACACAAGAATCCTACCCCCACCACCCCCACCATGGCGTTTCCCTCTCAGGACAATAACGAGAGACTGTCAGGAGCCCTGAAGCTAATTTTAAAATATTTTATTCTGCGTAACATCCAGAGAAGTTTCTAAACGGATTCAATATTAACAACACCTAACACTTACCCAAATATTATCTCCTAACACAGGACGCAAAAAACCACCAATTTACTAAGGTCCACAGACATGTACAGCATCAAAGCAAGAGTTTCACCATCAAGCTGCACAACTGATCTTACTTACTGCCAGTCGTCAGCAATGCTAGCTGCCAAGATGGTCAGCTCAGTTCCATGTACATGCACTGGGTAAAAACAAACACTGGGAAAAGATCTGCCTCCTGCAGTGCCCTGGGATGAGAACTGTACCCTAACTGTGTCTATTTATTCCCATGGACTGAAAAAGAAGGACAATTAGTTAAGCAACACAAGTGTGCATTGATTACACCCACATGTGGATGGACAGGTTTGTCACTCAAGTCGCTGGATGAGTGGGTACCGAAACTACTGTTCCAGCAGTAAACTCTATGGAGTGAGTAATTACTAAATTTCTGCCATTTCCAGAACACAAAGTGCCTTCTTATTCTGGCCCAGAAACACAGTCCCCACTTCTTTCTTCTAAGAAATTACTTCAGTTTTCAATAATGGCCCGCTCATTTGCTGGTGATATTTCCTGGAATAACAACACCAAGCATTGTACCAATTTCTCATCAGATGCAAGAAACCCTGCAAAAAAAAAAAAAAGCAGCTATTGCTGGCCTTTGGTCAGTCATCTGTGTCCTAAACAATTATTTCTCCCAGGCTCTACTGCTAAAAATAAAAAACTTTCGAGGAAACAGTATGCATTGAAAATATAAAAGCCCATTTGCCAAGACTGCCATTTGCCCACTGAAGTATGCAATAAAATAATATTTTCCTGGCTGAGATTTTTTTCAAATTCATCTGTTACAAACTGGACTTATAGCCTCACTTCCTGGCTTTTTGGAATGAATTTGCACTGTGCTTCTGTGCCATCCTTCTCTGATGCAGGAAGGAGGAAATACAGCCTCCTTACCTGAGTCACCAACAGTGCTCTATGGAGGGATGGAGTGTCTTCTTGGGATCTGTGATTACTATCTTCCTACACCCAGCACTACTGGTAGCCACTGCAGGTTGTTAAGCTGGTAAAACCATTTGACTAATATCAGGCCTAATTTTCCTACCAAAGGAGTGGACTTTGGGATTAGAGGTGGCACATCGTGTTTTTGCTGAGGATGCCACCAGGTGTGGGTTTTTTTCTGGGATGGGTGCTAGGCCATAGGGACTGTGGTGAAAGTATCTCCCTTCACCAGATGCAGTCAAGCAGCCTACACCAGGACATCTCATTTTCTCTCCTTTCACCAGTTCACTTTTATGGTCTGTGCTGGTCTTCCTATCTCACGTGCTTATAACACAAGAGGCATAAAGGAAGGCAGATTCTGCCTCCTACCTTGACACATGGACCAGGCCGTACCAAGGGCTCAACAATTTAAATTATAACAGCAAAGTACCCTTTGAGGAAAAAGAATGCTCCGTTTCACACCAGATAGGATCTTACGTTTGAACAGAAATTTAACCATTTCCATACAAAACTGAAAATATTTCCAGTTGATAGGAAAGAATGTGATTTTTTAATTCTTTTTTTTCTTTTTAATTTTGTTTTGTTGCCTGTAAGTCAGTTATTTGCACATCTCTCCTCTGAGCTCTGCTTTTAGCTCAGCCACTGAATGCTAGCAGAACGATATATGCTATGTAGTTTTATTTAACCTAGCCACAAAACATCTCCCAGTAAAAATTTGTAAATTTCTTTAATGTCTCTTCTAAAGAACATATTTAGCTTATGCTTAACAACCATAAGCTCAAATGTAAAAGAAGTCAGTCCTTTAAGATAGCTTTCTACTAGTTCAGGATTTGTTAATGAATTATGGCACTGCAGAAGTGTCAGGTACTTAAAACCTACTGAGGATCATGACTGGCACCCTATCAGTATCTATACATAATTCCATTACTAGCTAAATTCCATCTTTAAGAACAAAAAGCCAAATGCCAGTTCAATAATATTGGAAACAGCCAGTGCAAAAGAGCTGGCCTTTCATCCCATTCAGGCAACACTAGCATGTTTAGGCTTTTATATCTCATGTCATGTATTCTGGGTATCATGTTAAGTTTGTTCCTTACCTTCCCCCTCTCTTCCCCCCATTTTAAAGGTCATGGACTTGATAAATCCAGAACCTCCTGACAAATAATTTTATGTGTTCAACTGACATAAGGTTTGAGTCATCTGGACCCATTCCCTCCTGCCTCAGCTAGTCTATTGAACACCAATCACACGACAGTGACTTTGCACTTTGTTTGCTTTGATCCAATTATCTAGTACAAAGCTCCAGTGACTATTGTCGGGGCTGACAACACTCTGCTGTCTAAGCAATGAAGCCACTGGGGCTTGTAGCACGAATCTAACTGTTTCCTGTTCTCTGACACCAGATGCAGTAAATTACATTTACTCCCAGATCCCTGAACTCCCAACCCTCTATTCACGAACAGCAGAGCCAGTTCCTGGGCGGGACGGAGCAAGCAGAGTAGCTGGTAAGTCTCAAGGAGCAAAGTATTATAATACCAGTCCAGTAGCCGTGAACTTTTTTTGTTATATCGACTTAATGGGTCTGGTGTCCTGATATCATTTAAATGCCAGGAAATGCCACTTGATTTGTATTTTGCAAATAAGTCAAGGCTTTTTGAGCAGCAATGCGTACTCTCAAAACAATGTAGTTGAACTACATACAAGTAGCATAGGAAATGCGACCAATTTTTTAATGTGGAAACATTCAGTTCTTTCCATCCCTGCTGATACAAATACATGGTATTTAGGCCAAGGCTTTGCCTCCTCTGTTACACCCATACAACTCCCATTAAGATGAATGAGACAGACAGGCACTCACAAGACACCACACATGCTTCAAACTTTCATGTCATTTTATACTTAATTGTCTGTATATCGTTCTTTCTTCTTGGGGAAAAGGTGGGAAGAATTACAGCATGTTTTGTGCTTGGAGTCATGCAGAGAATTTTCTATTACTTATTTTTCAGATTGAGTATGTGTCTTAAATGTAACAACATGATTGTTAAAAGCTATGTGTTTTTCTTGTTTTCAAGATCCTTCTTTTCTAAACAATGTATTCCCTATCTCTAGACCAAATTGCTGGTGGCTACTTAAGAGGTGTCCCAAGGAGTGGGAATGAATGATGGCTTAAGTGAAGAACGGGTTAACAAGCATAGCAAAGCAATGTCTGCAGTTAAGACACTGTACACAGCTACAGGATATGTCATTTTGTTCAGAGGTCTTGTTGCAAGCCATTCCAAAAGCTTCCCTTCCACCAGTGCTTATCCTAATCTGTCTTAAAAGCAAGCTTTTCCCTGTGTGTTTTGTGCTATTTTGTCAACACCAAGAGTACAATAATTTATTTTGTTCTTCAAATGACCCAGAAGCCTTGTTCATGTAGTCCTTATAAGAGTATCGTGTGTCTGAAATATCTTAATGAAAAGGCACCAACATATATGCTCAATGGTAGACTGTAAGCATCCATCTTAAAACAAGCTCAGAGTCTATTAAGATTGCTTTTTTTAAAGAACAGCATCTGCATCCACATAACAGGCTGAAGCCAGATCCTTTCGTCTGCACGATGGGATCTTGTTGTCGTGAAGCACTTTATCATGTTACACTGTAATTAAAGCTCATGCAGAAAACTTGTACTTATGAATACAGGCTGACATCTTCAAGTACTGCTTTCAGTTTCAACTCTATTTTCAGCTAGCTTTGAATTGTATTAATAGAGCACATTTTGCAATAAATAAGCTCTGGTTAACTAAAGACATTTTAGAAATCAACATTAGTACAATTTTCAGCTACTTTAACAAGCTGGGCTGCTAGGTTTTCCTGCAGAGAACAAACATTATGCATACAGGCAGATAAGTCAGATTCTGTTATTCACTTTTCCTATGGCAATGCATTTCACTAGCAAACAGCTTTCTAAGAAACTCATGTATATTTATGCATTTACTTGCACAAGTAGCTTTAATGTCATCCCTGGGGCACGTCAAAAACTGCATGTTATGTTAATATCTTAAAAACACTGCTGCTGAAATCACAGTAGAAGAAATGAAAATAAGATGTTGACAGTGGCAAATGCTCAAGTAAATTAGCCAAACATAAAATACACAGGCCATACCTGTTAACTTTCTAAATCAGATCAGCCAGTAGGACAGAGTCTTCAAAGCAGTGCTAGAACTTGCTGCCCAAAGTCTTCCTGATAAGTAGGATGTTGTTACTTATCAGTACTCCATACCATGGATAAAAAGATGTATCTTGCAACTCTTCTTAAATATGGCCAGGTCCACGTGATTTAACTATCAGATTTTCCCTATCTACTTCTGAATTCAGGCCCATTATACAAGGCTTCTTTTAATGCACACTACTGAATAAAATTTGTTCATCAAAACAGGGACGGTATGGCAGGTTGCACCCTTTTCTGTACTAAAACTACATGTAATACCATGGTACTCAACTATTTCACAGGAAAATCAGCAGTCTTTACTGAAAAATAATGCCCCAGATAATGTTTTTATTTTTCAAAGAAGAGAAGCAGCACAGGAACTCCAAGAGAGCTCAGGATGCTACTTCTCACCAAGAAAGTAGCAGGCAGCCAGTCGGTGGGCTGGCAGTGCCATCTCTGCAGGGCTGTGGTCCTCAGGACAAATCAGAAACTTCTGTCCATCAGAGATTATTTTCTGGATGTGCTGTTGCTCCCTCATAGTTCAGCTTTGCTTCAGTTCAGCTGGCTGCCACTCAAAAACCTGCTAGTGTATCAGTTTTAGCATGTGCACCATAGGCTAGGCAACCCCTACTTTCACCTCTATATTTGCAGTTGTTGAACAATATCTGCCTGAGCAGCCCTGATGAGGTGAAGTGACGTTCAGAGCACACTCACCCAAGGCCTGCGGGCCAAGGCAATAAACAAAATTTCTCTTCCTTTCATCCTCCCCCTCACCCCCACCTAAGAAACTGCACCTAGGAGGGAGCAAATTCCAGAGTGTTAGTGGCAGCACCTGCATCTTTTTGTTTCATTACCCCTAGAAGTTGGAATAAAGGCTTCAGGGCAGTTACTTGCATGAGACTTGAAGGACACTAGCCCCCAGATCATGGGCTGCGACAGCCCCAAGCAAGTGGTCCATGCCAGCTGCTCTCTGAGCTGCACCATGGTGCAGTCTGCCACAGCTCCTCAGAGCAACGTGCTCCAGGGTTTATCTGCTACTGGCCTTGGGGCAAAAGTGTTTTTCCTTATTTCCAGCCTAAATCTCCTATTTCAGTCCACACCGGCTGCCCCTCAGTCTTCTGCTGCACACTTCAGAGCAGAGCCCAGCTCACCCCTGCAGCCTCCTCCTGGCTGCTCTGGCTGCTGTGAGATGTCCAGGCATGAAAACCCCAGCACAGGAAGGCAGATCAAAAAACTAATATCCCTACTTCGTTGTGACAATGGGCATCCTGTGCTCAGGATTATGACAGCTATGGAGACAGTTAGTCTATAAACCTCCCAAAGCAGTGGTAAACACAGTCCTCAGGGATATTCCCCTAGCTTGCAATGGCCAAGGCGAGATCCCAGCTTCTGCAGCCCACTCCAGCTGTCAGCAATGCCTTGCCCTCAGAGGTAGTAATGCTCCTTCACCCGCCAGCACCTCCATCTCTGGCCCCATGCAGGTGTTTGTGTGGTGTTGCACTTGACCTAACCATCCCTTCCAGGGATGACCAAGGTCTGAGCAGAGGCACATAGCACGTAGATGTTCAGACTGGCTGGGCTGCCTACCAGGCTGAACTCCCAGAGGCCAGAGGAGACTGCCTCACAGGGGCTAGCATGCACCCACTCAGCAGTTCATGAATTTTCTGCCTAGAACTATAGGAGGGATCATGATGCACATCATGATAAACTTCTTATTGTTGATTAAATACTTTGCCTTAAGGATACAGAGAAAAGAATCTACTATTGTGAATAATAAGACTGAAGGAATATATTAGATCAAGAGTAATTTTTTTTATATTTGTGATTTTTTAAATACAAGCATACCAAGCTACACTGGGTTTTGGGGCAAGAATGTTCTGTACTCGCTTGAAAATAAGTCGGGAAAAAAAGCCAACACATCAATTTGTGGTGTCCCCATGTAAGACAGATCACATTTATACCATTGAGGTTCATTGGCGGAAATGGTCACCATAAGTTTCATGAACACATGTCTTTGCCTGTGGTAATTTGTAATTAAGTGTCTGTGGATGTCTGTCCAGGAGCCAGAATGTCTTCATCTGCATACAAGGAATGCTTAAACAGATGACCACTTCTGGAAAATCTGTGAGAACTTTGCACAATTTTCTTTGAAAAGCTGTCTAGTGAGATGCCATCGTATCTCAAAATGGGTGTTTAGAGTGGTGTAGACTGCCTGTCTATTCCTACTGTGTGGTCTGTACAATTTTCATCTTATTACTGCGTCCTTCTTAACTGCTAGAAAAGCTTCTTCGCTATTCTAAAGCAGCATCCCTCATACACATGTTTTTACCTGTTGTTCCATGACACTTTGAAAATTAGTTCATTATTTCTTTTTTCTTCAACTTTGACAATGGTGCTTAGGGCCTAATTTAAAGAAATGAGGGAGCACTTCTTGGCCTTTTTGTACATTCTCTTAATCTGCAAGCAGAGGTCACTGTCGATGCCTTGGTGTGGAAGCTGAGAGACCTGCCGTGCTACGCATCTGCGGGAGAAATTATCCTATTCCTGTGTGATTTTGTTTTCCCACCTGTAGAACAGGGGTAAACAATGTTTCTTCATCTCTCTAAAATTTTTTTGAATGCTACGGATGGAAGAGTTAAGCAAGAACAAGCGTTGATAAAAAAAACTTGTTACCAGCTAACTGGAAGTTTGATGGGAGAGAAGGAAAAGAGAGTAGAGGTTCCTGGAGATGAGTGTCTCTCTGAACTTTGAGGCAAGTTCAGAATAGAAAGGTTGAGGGCAACCTGCATGCTGTCACTTCCCTTTGCCTAAATTACACCTAACCCAAGTGCTCTTGGCACTCCTAATTGATCAGAGACAGCTCCACGTGGCATGAGCTGGAAGACTAGGTCCTGTTTGCCACAGGTATGCCTAGCCTCCATCTGTATAAAAAGCTATAGTGTAACAACTATCTCTGTTCACAGCATTGCGTCCCACCTCTAACGTAGAATGCTTGGCCCTCTAGAAGTAGGAAGTAGAAAAGGGGCACCATAGTTTTCTTTGTCTGTTTGGCAATTAACCATTCACTGGCTTTTTTTGTTGTAACATGCACTTCCTCTCTTGTTTTCATTCAAGCTTTGTGCACCATGGAAATTAATGTGGAGAAAGACAAACAGACAGGAGAGACCAAGATTGTCTCTGCTTCACCTATTGGCCCAGATGAGGCCCATCAAAGAGGATTCAAAGTCTATGATGATGGTACCAAGGTAGTCTATGAGGTTCACTCTGGTGGCACAGTGGTAGAAAATGGAGTACATAAATTAAGCTCAAAGGACGTAGATGAACTTATGCAAAAAGCTGGACAATCAAGTGTAAAAGGAGGGTATGAAACAATGACTGTGTCAGACAGAAATGCGGTAGCTGATGGAAACCTTAGCCATATGAAGGAGCAAATGCTCTTCAAGGAGGCAAAGCTGGAAATGGTACACAAACCCAGCAAAGGGCATGCTGTGAACCCTCGGCCCCAAGACAAACCCTGCAGTGGCGAAGCCCTGGAGGCCAGCGCAGATCAGCCGGTGACAATGATATTTATGGGCTACCAGAACATCGATGACGAAGAGGAGACGAAGAAAGTGCTGGGCTATGATGAAACCATCAAGGCAGAGCTGGTTCTGATTGATGAAGATGACGAGAAGTCATTGAGGGAGAAGACAGTGACAGATGTCTCCACCATGGACGGGAATGCTGCTGAGCTGGTCTCTGGCAGGCCCCTGTCAGACACGACAGAGCCCTCCTCTCCCGAGGGGAAGGAAGAGAGCCTGCCCTTGGAAGCTGCCCCAGGTACACAAAAGAAAAAGCGCTGTCAATGCTGTATTGTCATGTGAACACCTCCTCCTTCCCCGCTCTGGGCAGCTCCTGCTCCATCACTTACCTAGACCTCACTGTACTTCTAACTGCAATACTGTGAACTGGAAGTGAATGCCTCCATTGCCTTGCAGTTGGGTTGCTTTGCTTTCTAGTTCTTCAGGAAGAGGAACGCATGGTTGTTTTCCCATCAGACATACTATTTGGGGTTTGGGGAGGGGTTGGGGGGGTTTTGC
>VZTV01055573.1:0-13171 GCA_013400875.1 Anhinga rufa
AAAAAAAAAAAAGTTAAACACATCACCCATACTAATCTATGCTTAGAAATTGAGGCTTACAGACAAAACTTTGTTAGAGTCTTCCAGTGTGGTACTTGACAAAATGCATGAGTTCAGTTGGTAGAAATACTATTTAAAGTACAGTAATTGATTATATTGAGAATAATACCAGTGTTTATACTAGTGAGGACTTTTGAGGGTCAGTTAAATACTCTTTGCTTGGCTTTAGCAGATATATGCTATGGCAATCCCTCCCTGAGGTAGGGGACACTTCTATCATTGCTGTCCCAGTGTGTTATAAATTATATGGAAAAAAACCCTAGGCATTATGCAAAACAGATTTGTTCTGTGTAAAATTAATACCAAAAAATTGCACTATGTCTGCTTAAAGAACCTTGTTATTTTTCTTGTGAAAAATAAAAATCAAGAAGGTTTAGTTCTGTAAGTGACATGCATCCAGTATATCTGAACTGGGCAGAAGTAAGTTCCAAATAAGCAAGGAAGACTCCTACCAGAGCACACGTAGCATTTTTAACTTACTTTTTTGAGCACACGCAGCATAAAGCTCTACATTTCATAGGAATGCGTGTTGCTTCATGAGGCACCTGTGCAGACCTGAAATAAGAACCAGTATTAAATGAAACTGACTTTCTTCAGTAAAAGGGGTGCACGCCTCTGTCCCTTACTGGCCTCGTCACGTTTTTTGTCACCAGAGCAAAGCATGAGATTACTTGCTGTTACAGCTTCTGTGAATCCATCCTCTTTTCAGCTGTTAATAAAGAAGCTGAGAATATCTTGCCCGAAACACAAACACCCCCAGAGCTTCTGGACTTATACATACATGGTTATCTTTTACAAGACGTTTCCCCTCTGGAGCCTGAAAAGCCATGACATGAAAGGCTGCGGCAGCTGTTGCTTTGGTTGCCACAGGTTATACCCTCCTTCTGGTTTCACTGACTTCAGTCCCCCTGAGCACCCTTGAAAGCGTTGACTGAAACTGCCACTATGAACTTTGCCACATTCGAGGCAGCAAACGAAAAGGTTATGCTGGGGAGGATAGGTGATGATGGAGGTGGGGAGGAAAGGGGAGGCGGAAGGAGCTTTCTCACTGGCTGATGCCTCTTCCTCAGCCAGACGTGCCAGCCCTGACACCCCTTGACCTCATCAGCTGAATGTGCATTTCCAGTTAGCTTCTGGGAACTCTTCAGGGGCACCTGCACTAGCTGATGTGCACTGGCGTTTGAGGGAAGCAAAAGAGCAGATTTCAGGCTCCTGATGATACAGTTCAGCCATAAGGAAAAGAGTATAAGTAGGAAGAAATGGAGAGGAACGGTGATAAATTAAGATGGTATTTCACAGCAGCCTGCTATCAACCAAAGATCCTGGCCCTGTTTGTGATAACATTTATGTTTTCAGACTCATGATTTTTGAGGAAGTCACTACGGTAGCTGAACTGATTGATCTTTGTATTGCTAAGGAATTGCAAAACATTAAGCAGTCAGTATTATTAGAATAAATATATGTTGACAGCTATTAGCCCAGAGAATTATTATGCATGCAAATCTGAAGAGCCCAATGTATTGGATCCAGAGTCCCGGTGCATTGGTCTCTCTAAGCTGGGGTGACTTGATCAAACATTATGGATCCTAACTGGCTATTACACAGGCTGTCTGACCCACAAATTATACCCTGAAAGTGCTTGATATCAGCTACAATAGTGCTGCAGCATATAGCATAAATCAGCTCTGTACGTGAAACCATTCCCACACTGCTTACACGTGAGATATGGGGATCTCCTTGGGTTGCTTCGCTATTGCGCCCTTTTTAAAAGCCTCAGAGCAAGTAGTGTTTTTCTCAGAGTTCCTTTCAAAACAGTGTTACTGGCCCCTCAAACTCTGTGCTTTTTATGAGGCACAATAGCAGTCACGCTTCTTCTGTGGTAGCATCGTTTGGACCTTCAGTCCCTGGTGGCAGCGTGAGAAGCCAAACCTGCCTTTCAGGGTCACCTTCGGTACAAGATTTCTGCAGAGCACAAGGCCGTGGGCCCCCGTAGTGAGCGGCAGCCTCTCACCAGCTTGATACCCTGGGAAGCACCCACCCCAAGAGTTTGCATTCAGATGTGGTTATTGATTGTCTGAATACCTTGCTGGCAGTCCTGAGAGGATAAGCAGGTACTTCGTATTCAAAATCCTATACAGGTTGTGATTTGCTAGCAGGCAGGAAAATGAGGACTCGGCCTTCTGAGAACTGAATCTGTGTCCCAAAAACTGTTCCTTTGCTGTGTTTTTCCATCAAACTCAGTACTCCTCGATGTAACCGTTCCCATAGGCTGGAGCCCCAGCACCTCTCTTGGCAGAACGGAGCCGATACGCTCACTTTGCACTTCTGCAACAACAAACGCAGCAGCTGTTAGATTAATGGATTGATCTTTTCTCATCAGTGGGAAAAGCATGAGCTTCTGGCTATAAGACAGATATTTCTATATTCTCCAGTCCACAAAAAAGAGAGATAAAAAGTGCAACAGAGTATGGATGGAGTAAAGAGACAATACAGGGTCTAGTCAGATTTTGATAAATCTATATTATTATCTCAGGGGGCTTTTCTGGTTTCTACCTGGGACTAGGCATGCTTTGGCTATGCAAAATGCTTGCCAACACTGAAATTCTGAACTGTTTGTGGAAGGATACATGGCTAGATAGTTTTAAGGATCTGGCTTTCCTGGATTTGTAAGGTGTTGGCATATCTGATATTAGGGTCTCTTTTATCAAAATGAATGGGAATGTTACAGTAGCAGCTAAGTCAGTATCACACTCATCATTTTTATAGTTTCATCCTACTCCAAATGTTTCAATTTCCAAGTGCCAGATGGCATGCAGGGGGACGAGAGGTGTTTGAGGTGTTTGGCAATGCAGTGTGGCAGACAGGCGCGTGTCAGGCCATGTAGCAGGGAGGCAGCAGCTGGGGAGGACCACGAGGCTGCTGTGAGTACAGCCCTCACACAGCAAGTGCAGCACTGTCTCTGGGAAGGCTCTGAGGAGTTGTACCCTGCCTTGCAGTTTTTCGCAGAGGAGAGATGGAGAAGAGCAGTGAGGCAGAGGCTAAGTATGGATTTTCACATGGGATATGCGAGACTTGACAGACTCGCTTTGTTTCCAGGTACCTGAGCAGTGTTTGTCACAGCTGCCGCAACCCTGTGGCAGGATCAATGAGACTGCAGATGAGGCATGACTGCTGCTTATCTGACCAGCCACAGCTAACTGATGCCACCTGAACCTGGGTGCACACATGTCCCACTCCACCTGCATCTCTTTAGTAACCCAGACTAGCACGAAGGGATGCTCCCCACAGGGGACTGTGTGAATCCAGCCTCTTGTTTCAAATCCAATTGTAAAATGGTATTATAAACCTCCGACAAGCCATGTTATTGTTAGCAAAAGGGTCTTCAGGTACTTCAAACACCAATTCATTTACCAGCATGCAGCTGCTAAGTGAGCATACAGCCTGTTGTTTCCCCCATGGGCCCCAGCAAGCATATCTAAAATAGGTAATGGGTGGGCAGCAGCACAATTTGCAGCTGCAGGGGCACACAGCCCAACCAGGAGAGGCTCGGCAGGCTTACTCTGCTGCCTGCAGGCCCTGCTCTCTGGGGACATAATTACATCAGCGTTATGAGGGAGAAGGAATAACAGTCCTACTGTGGAAGAAGATGTAATAAACAAGAGCAGCCATCTCCCTCAGCGGGGATAACAGACAAGTAAAAACTGCCAGGCAAAAGCAGAAGAAATTCCCTTCCGTGCCAGTTGTGTTGCACCAGCCCAAAGAGGACTCTTGACCACAGAGCTGGCTCTCATCACACCTGCGACTTTCTTCTTACCAAGATACTTTTGCTTAGCTCTTCTTGCCACCAGATTCACTAGTCTCTCTCTTTTCCATTTCTCTCTAAGTTATTTCTTTGCATAATAGGTTCCTGTCCCCAGAGTCTGCTTCTTCAGGGCCCAGCCCACATGCCTCCTTTCCTTCTTGGTCTCTCCAGAAATAGAAGCCCATCTACAGACTCCCCCTGATTTGAGTGGCTTTTTCCAGGTCAGAAAGCATCCCCAAGTCCTTAGTCTTCAGCAAAGCTTTTTCATAACATGTCTAAAATACTGTCCAAATAATGTCTTGTCTGACTGAAGACAACAGAGCTAAAGCCCAGCTTCAGATTAATAAAGCACATTTAAATACCTCACTGAATGAGGACCTTATTTTCTACAAACATTTTTTTCTTTCACCCCTGTCCTATAGTCACTGATTTCTGTTACAGTCTAAGATACTTCCTTAGCATTTGAATAGACACTGTATTTTTTTCTGCCCTTGGAGCAGCATATTGGGTATTTCTTGTGTATTTTGATCTCTGTCCATGTTTGTGTTAACTCACCTTTTCTGTGTAACCGAGGGAAAAGCAACTTATTTTTAAGCCAATGTTGCCCTCTAGTGAACAATAAAATAAATACAAGCACCTCCACTTTTTGGAAAAAGAGATTGACTGCAAGAGAGCTTTGAGCTTTTATTTTCATTGAGTGGAGCATTGAAATTTTGGGGAGGTATTCAGGTGAGGATAGAGGACTATGTGGAGGCCAAAGTACTGAGCTTAAAGGTTTATAGGAGCGCTGAGGCAAAGTACAGAGCCAAGGTTTAAAACGCAATCCTTGTCAGGGCAACAGGGACCCACTGTGGGTGTTACTCCAGCTGCATGGCTGGAATTGTCTCCAGGTAGGAGAGAAATGGTCCTCCAGTATAAGCTGGTCTCCCCTGTGTGTGTCCACATATAACTGGCCTCCAGGCATGAGGGAGTTGTGCATCCCCTTAGGCACTGCTTCCTACTGCTGTTCCTATGTGCCACATTTGCCCCTCTAGCCACGGGGTGCAGACGGCTGTTTCCTAACAGGAAGCCTGTGTGGTACATGTGGCCATGGGAGAGAGAAAGGTTTGCTGCCCTTGGAAAAAGGAGTCCTTCTTGCAACCTATTTCCTTTCAAACCACCAGGAAGTCACTGTTCATGAAGAGTGTCTTCTCAAAAACTGTTAGTGCAAAGTTGGTGCAACCCCTCCCTGTTCTTGTTTTCCAGAATGAGCAATGCTTAACCGGTGGGTGATGGTTTTACTGCCCTCTGCACAGTTTCACTAGCATATGTGACTCCAGTGGTCTGTTAGGACCTTGCACAGCAGAGGGGACTGGAAACATGACCGAGTCCTGCTCTTTGTGGAAAGGGTGGGCAGTTCATATCTAAAAACCAGCCACCTGAGTGCAAGAAGATACAGGACGCTAGTACTGTCATGCAGCTGTGAACTTAGACTGGGATGTTACAATTCCATGCAGAGCACTTTCCATATATATTGAATGCTGGAAGATAAAGACAAAGGAGAAAAGCCAAGGCCAGTAGGAAGGAAGCAAGCAATAAACCCAGTAATTGACTATATACACAGGCAGAGTGTATGGGAAATGAGCTAAAAGTGACATTACAGGAAGGAAATTATGACTTGACTGGTAATACAGAAACGTAATGAGATAAATCAGAGAGCTGAAATGTTAATATTGATGGATGCAATCTGTGCAGAAGGGACAAAGAGAAAAAATGAGAAAAGCTTGCACTGTACATCAAAAGCTTGTGTGCAAGCTGCACAGCATACATGGATAATGAAAGAAGTAATGGTGATTTTTTATGAGTCAAGTTGAAAAAGAGACAATATAAAAATAAACATACAGGTAGCTCCTGATATAGATCACTGACTTGGAATTAAAAGGCTGATAAACTGTGTCTGAAAAAGATATCAGAGCTGACGGTGTTGCAGAAAGATGAGTATGATGGAATCATTGTCACTATACTGACATCTGTTATACATACAATTATACATACAAAGAAGAATATTGATTATCAGTGCACTATGGAAAAGATTCCCATTTTCAAAAAGTCACTGAGAAGTATATTCTTCCTGAATCCAACATTGCCCTCTAAGGAAAACATCCTCGGAAGTAGTAATTCATGAACCACTAACGTTCATTATATTGGTCCCAAGCTAGAGACACCAATAGTCTTCACAGTCTGTGAAGGTGAGACATAGTTATAATGACGAGTAAGATGATTCTTTCCTGAGGTTCTTATACCCATGGAACAGTCCACAGCTAGGTTTCTTTCTTCTTTAAACTTCATGGCTCTTAAAATCAATGGTAAGAGTATTAATGCTAGATTTAGTAGACATGTGCCGAATCCTACGGATTGCACAGAAATATGCCTCCTATAAGACTGTAGGTTATTCCAGGTTTAGGAAAGGACTGCTTTTAACATTCTTTTTGAAGGTATTCCACCTTGTACAGGCTGAGTATAAATGCAGAATGAGGGCGATGCTCTAGTGAAAGGTTGGAGTGCTTGTCTGAAGAGGAAAGGCGTGGTTTCTAGTCCTTGCACTGCTTAACATCTAATACAAAAATACTCAGTAGAGCTGAGCTGGAACCGCATGTTGCCTTCTCCCTGTTAAGTATTCAATCCATTAGGCTTTTACTGGCATCAGTGACTCCACATAATTATTCTGAAGCCTGACTGCCTTTTGAAGAAGAGCAGCCAGCCCTTGTCTTTCAGCCTTCTTTCATCCCAACATACTTTGCACATTGGCTTTGTCACATATTCCTTGTGATGGTTGAGATCCCCTCAGAGCACCAAATTCATGTCTCCAAAATCTTGGTTAAATGCTCTGTGGGCTGGGAAACTGGTAACGAAGGCATCACTGAGATGCCATCAACTGGCAGTGATAACATCACCACCAGATGTGTGCTGTGTGACGTCCAGTGAGTCTTTGAGAATGCCTGCTAGCTCAAGTCCCCACAAAATGCGCACACAGGCAAACACACACTCACCCCAGCAGGATCCTACTGACAAAAATCTGAGACCGTGTTCAGGCACTTCCAAGATTATGGAAGAGATCTGGGGGGCTCTGAAGATCTGGATTTAGCTAGCACTGGCTTTTAAATAGTAAGCAAAGATTTCTGGCATAGGTATTTTTATACTGCAAAGACTAAGAAATTAATTGTTAATTTGGCAAATGGCATATTTATATTGCCTTACTCTGATTATGATTATTGTGATAGTTTTTACTTCTATGTTAGTGGTTATAAAGAGGTAGAGTAAGAAAATTGTTGTGAAAGAAAGTAAGATCAGTTATGAAATAGAACAAGAGAACAGTAGAGAAGACAATACAGTGGTAATTGAGCTGCTTGAATAATTAAGAGAATTATTAACTGAATACATTATTTGATTAACTGCAGGAATTATTTCCAACTCCTGAATACTCTTTCATCACTTTCTATACTTTATAGAAGAATAAGAAGAATGTGCTCAAGAAAAGCAGAGAAAAGAATACTAAAAAAGAAGGGAAACAAGAAAAGAAGCATAGAGGCCACGTTCCCATTCTGGTTTCTTAGTATTGCTCTGGCAAAGTAAAGCAGCCATAAATCAGGTTTAACTGATTAAGATGGCTTTATAGAAGCTTTGCATCAGCTGAACAGCACAAAGTAGCTAAAAGCACAGGGAAATCTAGCCCTCCTTCTGGAAAGGAAGGGAATGATGTCCCAAGACCAGGGATTAACACTAAAATTTATAAATGCACAAATAGACGTTATGAAGGAAATTGCAAAAAAAAAACAAACAACATAGAAATACTCTCAGATCATCACTGAAAAAAAAACCCAAAAAAACAACAAAACACCCAACCATCAGAAAACAAGAGCTGAAATTTAAAGAGAAGGAAGAAGAAATCATTAAGGCTAGTGCACAGTAGTACATAATGACTATAGCTGTCTGTCAACAGCACAAGTTATTCAGCTGACATTTTGTGGTATCGCCAACTTAAGTCTACACGTAGCAAAATTATGAAGAATTTAAATAGCTACAGTTTTAAATTAATTGCCTTCAGCTACATTTCTGCTTCATTTATGTATGTTTTCACAACTATTTGCTTCACGAAACTACTTTTGGAGAAGAAATAGAAAAGCAATTCTTCAGTTGCACCTTGAGGTATTTCAGGGCACCAGATTATGTATGTGAAGCTCGACATACTGACACGGCGGGTGTTGGTGTGTTCGCTAGAGAAAAGAGCTGAGGTAGTATCAGGAAACCTATCTGACCTCTTGCAACCAAACCATCTTGGTCAATTTGGGCTTATTTGTCATTAACCCATAGGTGAACGTGTCTGGTGTAAGTCTGAGTAATGTATTTCAGCAGCTAGAGAAAAGCACAAATCTATTTATGGATACTCTGAGCGATGATAAATTGGCTTCATTCACTTCATGAATAATTTCTGGTTAATTCCTCCATTTGAACCATGTAGCATAATATGGAAAACTCTGCTCTATTTAAGATTTGTATCAGAAATTCAGGTATGAGTTCCCTTTATTTTTCTGACATCATGTTGTTCCTTTTATCCAGTGAAAGGGGTGACTTTTTTATTTTCGTGCTAGAACAGCTCCAAGTCCGCAGAACTCCACTGCAGTAAGCACTGTAAAAATGAATACCAAGAATAATGCTAGTCACAACAATTTTATAGTTTAAATAGTGAAGACAGACAACCAGCGAAAAATGGCATCACTAAGAGCTGAGATGAAGAGGCCAGAACTATCAAGCGAGACAGATAGCTAGAAATGCAAGCCCTCTGATTCCTAAGCCAGTGTCTCTCCCCTAGATCACACCACTACTTTCATGAGATTACTTTGGAGCTTTATACTGAATCCCAATGACCCAAAATATAAAGCCTTTCTTATTTAATGTTTCCTCAGCTTAAAATAAGATTTATATGTTCCTGCACAAGCACGAAATATCTGCTCTAGGAAACTGTTTTAGCCAGGGTGAAGACAACACTATTTTGTATGTGTCACACAGTAAAATTCTGTTACTGTATCTTTTAGTGATTTTTATAACTTGTATATAATATTTTCCTATCATGCCAATAAACAAAAAATAACCTGCCCCAGTAAGGTTCAGTTCCAATCACCCCACCACAACACTATAAACTTTTATTCCAAGATGAAATATGATGCAGCTTATATCTACCTTCTGCAGAATACTTCCAAAGACAAGACAAAAGTAATTATTATAAAAATCTACCTTTTTATTTGGATGAGCAGGAACTGAGTGAAATACCAGGGTAAATTTGTGGTGGAGTAAAGGATAAAACATTAGCTCTGCATCAACTCCATCACAGGTTGTGCCTGAAAGGCAGCTGTTCACTTTTTAATGTTTATGATGTTAAGTATAAATTACTAATGCAGCATGGAAATTTACATGGAAATTACACTCACCTGCACTGTGGACTAATGCCTTTCAGAAAGCTGAACTGAAGTCAGACACTCTTTGAACTTCAAATATAAAAAATCATGTGGCTTGGAGGATGCACTTGCTCTCTTTGGAGTTGTACAAGAAATGGTTGATAATCATCTCAGATAATAAATAATGATTAGGAACAACAGGAAAATAAAAAGATATGCAGCATTGTGCTGTGCAATATGTAGGCCAGGTCATTACATCACAGCTATCATACTTGCAAGACTGTGAATAAAACCAAGAAGAATAAATCGCAGTAAATGACTGGCTCAGGCTTCTTTCTAGCTTGGGTTTGTTCCTTTTTTTTTTATTTTTAATTTTATTTGTTTGCTTGTTTGACAGTGGAATTATGTAAAGACCATCTGTCAAACAGAATATATTGGGGAGTCTCATCCAGCAAGACGCTAAGTCTTTTCTAATATAGAGCCTGTGAAAGTGCTGGGTCCTTAAGCAAGAAATGCCTAGGAAGAGATTAAACCACGCAGTGCCTTATTACTGGGAGCTGGAGAAGAGGGCAAAATGTGTCTGTTTCTGCCAATGAACTGCATTGCAAAATCTAAATATAATAGGCTTAGTACCAAAGTCAAATTTAAACTGAAACAGAAAAGCAACGTTTTCTCTGATTCACACCCTGCAAGTTATATCTGTAAGGAGGTTTTAATGTAGGTTCATAGCAAAATCCAATAATTGGCTCTTTGTATAATCACAAAGGCCTAATCCCATGCTCATTAAAGTAATTGATAAAACTCTCACTGACGTCAGTAGTGGGGGATTGAGCCCTAATACAGCATATTGGATTTTGGACATATGTGTCACATGCGAAAGTTAATAAATGAAAGGCACAGAGAAACATACAGAAGCTACTCAGAACATCATCTTTTCAAAGACTGAATAGTGTGTCCTTATCTCACAGACACACACAGGCAGTGAAATGGCTGATCCAATCCAAGACCCCTCCTATTCCAGGATAATGGCGATGCCCTTAGTCAATGATGGGAGATGTAGTGAGGGAAAGGGAAGGCTTATAAATGTGCTTTAGCCCAACGGGGTAGAAAAAAACGCTTTTCTAAAATGGGGGAAAAAATGAGAATGCATAATTTACCAACCACATGACAGAGATGTTTTTGCAGAATCACACAAATTAATTATAGTATCAAAGAAGAAATATCTGACTTAATTTCTTGAAAAAGCAATTCTACATGCACAAAGACAAAGCTGAATGAAGGTTTAGTAATGTAGGACCAACTGACATGCTGAGCATAGTAACCGTAGCTTACACAGGGTAATATTTTTGACCAGAATACTCCTCCTAGGTTAGTAACGGCAGACCAGATGCTTTTCTAGTGTAAAGAGATGAAACAGCCTGGACTTTCACTGAACTATAGCAAACTAAAGCAGCTATAGATCTTTTGGCACTAGTAAGTTGTAGTTTACACTTCAGGAACTCCTCTCACTTCTCTCTTCATCCTCTGCCTTCTTGTCTGAGACTCTTCCAGCCAGTGTGGTTTTTACCTTTAGCCTGATAACACATTTTCATTCATCTACTAGCCCTCTGGACCCCAACACGCCAGCTGTGTCTCTGCACTCTTTATTTTCTCCAGCTGAATTCAATCCAGCTTCTGTAGGAGGCCGAATTCTGGGCTTAGGTAAAGTAACAGAGTGTAAATTAATTTATGTTTATATTTTTGTTTAGATTAAAAACAGAAGTCAACCTGCAAAACTCTGACTTCCTTCTTTAATATTAATCATTTTGTTATAATAATGCCTAAAAACTAACTGAAAAAAGTTCCACTGTACCAACACTGTATAGAAACAGTCTTTCTTCTGAACCTCTAGTCATCTGAATGATCTTTGGCACTTCTCCTCCCACGTCCTCTATTCCTGACAATTTATAAAAACTAGTCTAATAACCGTCTTTTGTTCCTTCATACTCTGTGAATAGGAAGCTAGTCTCATCGACAGTCATAAAATGCCTCCTCTCTCTCACTTTCAATCATTCATAAAACCCATAAAATCCCACAATCAAATGCTCTCGCAGGATTACACCCACACAAAACCAGACCAGGAATCTAGGCTCCTACTGACCCAGAATTAAACTGTGCAAGCGGGTTCACATCTGGGGATTTGAATTCAAACTCCTTCCCATAGAAATTCAAAGAGGATCAGATCTGAGGTTCTGGTTTTGCACCATTTCTAATCCTAAATAATTTTAACTTAATCCAAGCCTCAGCTACAGAACTGTACAATTTTAATCAGGACACTACCGACAAATTTGAAAGTGAAAATAGGAAGCTGAGAGTGACATTTGCAGCCACTGCCATTCATTAGTAACACATTTCATATCAAGTAGGCATTGAAAGAACCTCATTTTTCTCTCAGTCTGCTTCTGCACTGTTGTGACTACTAATTTCAGTGGAGTTATCCCTAAATCACCCCAGCGCACGTTGGAAAAAGGTTCCGTATTCAAAATGGGAACCGACGTGGTCTTATGTAGGCAGCATTAGTTCACGTTTGCTCTGTTTTTTGACAAAAAGACAGTTTTTATTTCTTCCCATGTTTTATCTTTAAGTAATTAATTGCCTAAGTCATCCCCAGTGAGGACTGGGGTTTTGGTTGCTGAGCACATTTTCTGGTTTCTATTTACTGTCATGAGGCATCCTGGTTTTGTAGGACGTATTTCACAGGGAAAAAGAATTGGGATTGCCATCAGACTTTTTAGTCATTGCCCTGATTCAGTTTGAACCTGCACACATTTTAAAGTTCACTAAATAAAGCTTCTTTCATCAGCAAACAGGTCAAATGTGACTCTGCAGCCAGCCATGGCACACGGGCAGTTAAAAGGGCCGCATCAATCCTCGAGGCCATCTGACTCAGGTAAGTGGATTTACAGCCGAGTCTGCCGCTGCGAGAGGGCAGACTACAAACCATCGCAGCTTATGGACGGAGAGGCAGAAAGGGTCCCGCCACTTCCCATATCAACATCAACAGATATATTTAAAAACAGTAATTTAAATCCGGGCACAAACCAGTAACTTTTCAGTTCAACCTGAGTTTACGGCATAGTTGCACGGTGCCTGGGAAGAGAGCAGCTCTCTGCCTTTACAAATAGATAAAACCTCCAGGCTTGCTTGATAACAACAAAATCGGGAAGTGTTTCCCAGATCAAGCAGGAAACTTGCACTTTGTCTTGCGAAGATGCAAACTAGTTTCCTTGACCAGAATTCATGTTTTTCCTGTTTAGGAGCACTCTGTGGTTACCCGTCCGAAGGCAGCACCGCCAGCGACCCCGCACGTGCCCTCAGGCGCCTCCCTCCAGTGCTGGGTCGCCCTCACGGAGGGCGAAGGCCGGCAAGGGCCGCTCGCTCTTTCCGCAGCCCCCGTCTAGAGGCGAGATGCCTCCTCGACTGGGGCCGATCACAAAAAATTATTCGCCCTTAGTGAGGAAGGAAACGTCTTACATAGAAGACAACTCATCCAGGGTACGACGGGGAGGTTTGTCACGGCGTTCCTCTTTCGAGTGGGCACGTTAATACGGTTAGACCTCGGCGTGGGTGCTTACCCGGCCGGCCTGCGGCATGCAATTCATTTTGAGGAGAAACCGAAGAGAAAAACAAAAAACAAACCAAACCAAACCAAACAAAAAAAGACCAAATCAAAACAAACAAAACAAAACAGAGAAAACGGCAACTCGCCGCTGCGGGTGTGTTTATTTTGCCGACCCAAACCCGCCTTGCAGCCGGTTTCCTCGGCCGGCCCTGGGAGCAGGGCCCTGCCCCCGCCCGGGTGGCGCCCGGCCCCGCTCCCGCCGAGCCCCGGCGGGCC
>VZTV01055574.1:619-23142 GCA_013400875.1 Anhinga rufa
AAGGAGACCTAGTCTAAGGTTTATTTTCAAGTCAAACTGCAGCACATTACAGCATATGTAATGTAACATTGCATATTCTTGTACTTTTACCTTCATTAAAAGCATTGCTGGAATATTCTTATTATTTTTTAAGTATTTTAATAAGGCAAACTTAACAACCCAGCTACATAATGGAGCAATGTAATATCACCTGAAATCCCTCAAGATTACTGGTTAGTTTGGAAACCAGGGGCTCTGAATATCAGCATGCAGAGGGGTTGCCTAAACTGGTGCTAGTCAGAAAGCAGACAGTGGCAGGCCTGCCTGTATGGCCCAAATGGCATGTCCCAGTGCATTTGAGTGATTGGTTTCTGTGATATATCAGCTTCTCACTCCCACAGCAAATGGTTTTGAATTCCTGCTGGTCTGTAGTTACCTATTTGGAACTACCTATTTGTAGTTTTATTTGAAAACTGTTTCTCCAACATGCATCTTAAGCACAGCTGTTTAGAAAAGACCTAACATGACAGCAGAAATACACGTTACCTAAGTAGTAATTATGACAGATATTTCTGCCATGCATTTTGAAATTTGTCTCCTCCTTCCCTTACAGCCTCCCAAGAATCTCATTTCCCATTTGAGCAGCGAGCAAAGCAGGTTCTCTGAGAGGCCACCTAGGATGGGACACAAGTTGACTGGAGCGAGCTTTGAGAGGTGTCTGTTTTTCAGCTGAACACACTCAAAGGCTTTAAGAGCATATGCAAGGATTTACTTGAACATAAACTGCAACAGGGAACTTTCTAAAACAGAGAAAATTCAGAATTAGAACAGAAATAACACGTTTTGTAAATATATATGTTCCCTACCCATCACAGTCATGCAGGACAGATTATTTCAGTAGGGGTTCATCTTAGTCCAGCAAGTTAACAAATGCCTACTTTGCAACTGCTCATCTGGATTTCTTTGCCCTATTGCCTCTGCACAGGGCATGGGTCTGGACACTGCTTGGTGAGTTCCCACACTCTCAGCCTCTGCTGCCTGGTGCTCTGGAGCACTCTCTCCCCTGCCTTGGGGCTCCCAGGACAGGGGAAAAGTCTCTTTCCCTGTATATGATTCACCTGACTTAGCACAGCCCAGCCAGGACAAGGGAAGCAACCTGCTTTCCTCCTGGCTCTGCAGCCAGCCACCCTTAACAAAATACAACCGCCATACCCTGTACACAAGCAAATAAAACAGATGCCATCTGCTACATACATCATAAATCTTCCTTGGACTGCTAGCACCACTTAAGATAATTAATTAAAAACCAGTCAGGACAATTATTTAAAAATCAATGATTTCTAAATCATTATTTAAAAATCACATTAACAAATTCCTATTTAAAGTAGCCATAACATTTTGGAATCTGTGAATACATTAAAATGTTTTTATTCCAACCAGTTAACTTTCTGGTCTTCTCAAATTATGTAAAAGATGTTTCATCCGAATAAATTATTTGTTAATTATTAGCAACATCTCTTCTCTCCTTAAATGGGAATTGATCATTTTTCATTCATCAGAATAAACTATTTTATTTAAAAGAGGATACAACTTAAATAACATGCCAGAGAGGTAGCTCTACTCTATATATGTAGTAAAATAGAAAGCATATGCATTACTTCAGAAATTTGATGCAAGCCCTTTCACAATTCCTTGTTCTCCCCCAAACACAAGGAATTAGTAATGCACGGAGGAGTCCACCTGGTTAATTGACACAGATATATTCATGTTTCCTTCACAAAGGATGATGCATGAGCTGCAAAAGTCATCCAGCACAAAGCACAGTACACCTCAAGTAACATTTCCCAGCACATTGGTAGAAAAGGAACTTTGGACTTCAGCCTCTTGAATACCTGACGATGGTGAAATTAAGAAAAGAATCTGAAGAACAGTGATAAATACTATGACTTCATTTCCAAATGGAATGACTATTACTACTGATACAATCCCCACCTCCACCCCATGTTTTCTATAGCAGTCATCCATTAACCCATATTCTCAAGTCCAATATGTGCTCTCACCACCTCGTGTTTCAAGTTGCATCTGTCTTTTCTAGCAATATTGCAGGCAAACTCATCACTAAGCCAGAGAAAAAAACATTACTTGTTGGCTTTCTGAGAGCATATTAGTAAGCACATTGAATTAAATGTATCTCATTCATTAAAAACATTACTTTTGTCATCTTTGTTATGACTTTTCAAATGTTACATGGAATTACATCCTTTTAAGATCCTTAGTGTAGCAGGTATACAAAACAGTTTTATGTTCATTAAATAGTCTTACTTTTTCCTGAACTTTTTTTGAAACACAAAAACCACTTTATGTATCCTAGTACCATGGCCTTTACCTAAATGTATGTTGACATATCATCTTGGGTAATGCATACTCCTGGGAAGTGTTCACACACAAGCTTCTTAAAAAACACCAACTTTTTCAATAATTATTACTGAACAATAGTATAGATATCAGAAATATGACTTCTCAAATTTGTGATTATAATATTTCTCTTCTGTATTAAAAATGGTCTGGAAGACTAACTGTTTAGATGAAAGAAATATTTTTTATGAACTCCAAACATATCCTTCTTAGATGTAGCAGCAGACTTAAAGCTCTCCAATTTTCTTTGGTGGAACTGGCTGCATTTAAGATGGTGCCTTAAAAGGATACATTGCACATAGGACTAAATAGGGAAAATCACTTGAATGAGGCCTGTGGTCTCACTTCAGACTTGCTAGCTTGTTCTGTTACATCTCATTGGACATACTGTTACAATAAACATCCTTTACACACACATAACTTTCTGAGGAGAGATGTTCGATGTTTTATTTTGCACAGCATTAGAGTGGTCTACGTACACAATTAATAAAACAATTGCATTTTGAAACATCTTTAATTGCTATACTGAAAACAACTGCTATAAAATAAAGAGCATAAATTATTTAAAGGGAAATCTGTCCTTCCTTGTCAAATATTAGAAGTTTGTTCTTAGGATTTACTCGTTTAAAAGTTATGCATCATTTACAGTTTCTTGCTTTTTATGACTCAAGAGGNGCTTTTGCTGTCCATTAAAAAAACTTTTCACCCTGTAAGTAAGTGGTTTCACACTGTGCCACAAAGGTTTTTACAAGCTAAAAAAAAAGTATGTTTTGCTGGAGGAAAATATGAAAAGAAAAGAAAGGAAACTGGACCTGCCCAAAAGGGAAATGGCACAGCTGCAACCTGTGGCCTTGCCAGTTAAGTTATTTCATATGAGTGCCAACTGAACTCAATAATATTCAATAACAACTGCAGGTGTCATAGGAGATTGCATACAATCATTTGCATGTTGACATGAAAATGTAAAAGTATTTAATAAAGAGCATGTGTGTTACTATTCAGGATTAGTTAAAATCTGTAGCTGTCCAGGGTTTCTGAGACATATTTCTATTTTAATGTAAAAATAACTTTAAAGTATTTGATCTGATTTTTTTAAAAGTTTGATCTAGAGAAAAATAGATCCCAAATGTACACATTTTAATATGAATACAGAGACTGAAATATTGCCTGTGTAATTTGGAGCTACCACCTAAGCTGCTAACTAAATAGAAGTGATAGTTTTTTGAAGCTGAAGGAGTAATATCCATGTGGATAAGAGCAGCTATTAGTAAAAGTACCTTTGCAAAAGTATATATAGCTATTCATTATATGTTTAGCAAGTTCCTAGACGTTATGATCCTATGGTATCACTGATACTGATATGAAAATACAAGTAGACTTTACGTACACACTAAAAACCATATACACACTGCATGAAAAACAACATGTACACTATAGAATATTTTTAAAATGTGCTTTGAAAAAGACATTTCCAAGTAAAGCTCAAGTAGGCGTCTTTTGGCTTATTCAAACATGGGACATAAGTCTGGTGCACCACAAGCTTGGGGTATATCCTTAGGCTACATAAAACAGTAAGCCAGAAAACAGCGACCAGGAAAGCCAAACAGTGTCCCTTTGGAAAACAAAAGAAGAAACAAGATCCACAACAGAGACAAAGCCTCATGTACACATCATTCAGATATTGCATATTCTAAAAAACACTATTCCCTGAATAAGACATTTTTGCACTGATCAAATCCATAAGGAGTTCACCAGCAATGTATCTGATCTCTCATTCCTCAGGCAAGAGGAAGAAAATCTGCCAGTTTGAAAAAAGATTGATGTGCATGTCCAAACCTTCAGTAGTCCTGTCATCTAACGCCCTAACCTCTGAAGGAAGGTGATTAAAAAAACCAAAAAAGCAGTAATAGGCAGGTGGCTTAATGGGACTCTCCTCTGCATTTTTCATTCCTTGGTGTCTTTGGGTTTAGGGATCTGCAGAAATAATTATGAAAAATATGCCTATTGCCATGAAAGCAAATGAGCTACCATTTAACATTTAAAAATCCACAAGCTGAAAAAATACTGGAAAACTTCACTCTGGATAAAATTACTTTCTTAAGAAAAAGGGTTTAAGTACATGTTAGAGTCTTTTACAATCAATGTGAGCTACTATATCATGGTTTAATTTACAGTTTGTTCAGAAAGTAGTTGACACACTTTGAGTTGAGCCAGATTATGTGTTACCACAGCAAGCACTGGCCTAACATAAACATATTCAATAGCTTGAGAGAATCCAGATTTAACAGGTTATATATGGCAAAACTCAGTATTTACAGATAACAGGAATATCTGAAGCAGTTAAAGTAATTTTACTTGGCAGATTACATTCATGTGTGGAAATGTTAACTTCTAATTTATCAAACAGCAGGAAAGACATGGTACTTTATTGGATTTCTGCTCCTGTTTCCAATCCATCTGACGGTTTAATTTCTCTGACTCATAACTGTAAATTCTTATTTATGGTACAGCATGAACCAATGTTAATATTCAGAAAGCATCTTTTTATTTTGTGCATGTTCTATACTATCTGGAAACCCAATCTTAATCATAGCAGAAATTAAGCACTGCTTTGGTTTATATGTTATGTCATTAAAGTATCAGTGACAAAATTAACAATGTGTTGAAATGCTCACTCCTTAGAATTGCTTCTCAAGACCTAGGGCTACCAGTGGTGTTTGTCCACTGATGATCTGCAGAAGGAAAAAGTTCCCTGTGTCTTCCAGTGAGGGCCCCATAAGGGCCCCACGGAAGCTGCCACAGTGACTTGGTAAGTATCTGTGGTCTCTCAAATTCATCCCAGTAGGATTGCAAGGAACAACCATAGCACAGAAAGTCTATACAAAAATTATAGATACAAACTCTAAATCTGAAAACTATATATATGTTACAGTTTAGTTGCTCTTGCTTTAAGATAGTAAAGTTTTTACACACCCAAGATTCACATCAGTGAAACAATGTCCAGCCTTTGAAGTATGGAATACTATCTACAGAAAGTTCACTCCTAGGTATATGCCAATGTTGCTTTAAACTGTAGAAGCTTAATTTAAAAAAATAATGGTTTGGGGCTTTTTTATTTGGTTTTCTGGGTTTGTGGTTGGTTTGGTGTTTTTTTGTTGTTTTTGTTTGGTTGGTTGGTTTGGTTTTTTGTAATATGAAAAAGGGTCCAATTTAGGTATTTGCTAACCAGTTTGGGTTTGGTTTTTTTTTTTTACCTTTCAACCCAGCTGGACTTTTAGGGTTAACTGGGGAATGCAGAAAAAAGACCAGAATGATGGTGCTCCTGCAACCAGCCATTCCCCCTGAACTTGGGGGACCTAATGGAGTTAGCAAGCAGTCAGCACAGAGTAGCTGTGTGAAGAGCCGCTCTTGCAATAAAGATCAGAACAGCTCAAGATATGTAGAAACATATCTTAATGCCAGTGAGTCATGGTTAACTTTACCTGTAGTAAGCTGTCTTTATATGGAGATTGCATGGTCTCTTTAAGCATATGCAACGAATGATTATCATTCTTAGAAGAAAGTTTGACTTTGTTGGCACTCTGAGGATTTGTAAATGAGGAGATAGTGAAGAAGGAGCCAATTCTGGAAAGAATTATTTGAAAAGTGAAAAGAGGAGTACATAAAAAGAAACTAATTTAATCTCTGAACAGGAGATGAGAATAGAAGAGGAGGCAGTAGGCAAAGGTTAGGGTGGCATAATGGAAGGGAAAATCAGAAAAGGAAACAACAGAAGAAAAGAGGCTGAAATCAAAGCAGAAAAGGGAATTTCAAAATTACAGAAATGTGGGATACCATATGCAAAAAGCCAGAGACGCCCACTTGTTATATAATGGATTAGGGGGTTTATTCAGTCCATGAAAGGTGAAAAGATAATTCATACATATTTTCCAGGATTTTATTCTATCTGCTGGAAAAACATGCCTGATCAGTGGATTTGAAGGACAGAAACAGCTTTATCAGTGCTCCTAAAGTTTTCTGCAACTCTCTGTATGGATTATTTACTTGTTCATAAAAAACATCCAAGAACTACTCTTGTTTTGAAGGTCTTTTTAAACAAGATTTTAAAATTTTCAGTTTACGTAGTCTGTTGTAATATAAGTTGATATCTTAGCAGTGCCTAAGTCTGAAAACTTGCTTTATATTTATATTTACTTCAAACAAAAAGTTTTACTAATCTTGTTATGTATTACAGTTTATGCTCTGAATAACTAGTTTTTTCCACAATTCAGTGATAGAAAGAAATTGCTAAACAAAATACCTGAGGAAGTGATCTTTCAGATAGCTCTGTCTCTTCTAGGATTGTCGTATTTAATTGCATTTACAAAGTCACGTTAAAGTGGAATCTGTAATTTGAAAGTGTTAGTAAATTTCTATCTCTTTCTCCTTAAGTCAAGAGTCTTTTGGCAGCTTCATTAGAAACAGAATAGGTTACTGAAGATTTAGGTTTACTTATAACCCTTGAACGTTGTGTTTTTTTTGGCTGGGATAATTTTCTTCACAGTAGCTAGTATGGGACTACGTTTTGGATTTGTGCTGGAAACGGTGGTGATAATACAGGGGCATTTTAGCTATTGCTGAGCAGTGCTTACACAGAGCCAAGGCCTTTTGTGCCTCTCAGCCCACCCCACCAGCGAGCAGGCTGGGGGTGCACAAGAAGCTGGGAGGGGACACAGCTGGGACAGCTGACCCAAGCTGGCCAAAGGGATATTCCATACCATATGGCGTCATGCTCAGCATATAGAGCTGGGGGAAGGAGGAGGAAAGTGGGGGGCATTCAGAGTGATGGCATTTGTCTTCCCAAGTAACCGTTAGGCATGATGGAGCCCTGCTCTCCCGGAGACGGCTGAACACCCGCCTGCCCATGGGAAGTAGTGAATGAATTCCTTGTTTTGCTTTGCTTGTGTGCACAGCTTTTGCTTTCCCTATTAAACTGTCTTTATCTCAACCCATGAGTTTCCTCACTTTTCTGACTCTCTCCCTCATCCCCCCAGGGAGGGGAGTAAGCCAGCAGCTGGGTGGTGCTTGGTTGCCTGCTGGGGTTAAACCACATTATTCTGTAGTTTGATGATGAGGTTTTGGAATAGGTTTGAGAAATGGTACTAATAAACCTCTTTGCAGCACTTAAAGCACTATGCAAATAGGACAGTTTTACTCTAATTGTGAATGCAATACTATAAATACCAATAGACAATAGCCAGGTCATTAAAAATACAGTGTAACTAAGATGACTAAAGGAAAATCAGTGTTCTTAGGTATACTTCCATTTGTATGTGCTACAGAAACCAGTACTTAACAACTCATTTACCTGAAGTGTGTCAGAAATTACAAGGAATCACTAACTGTTTTGGATAGATGTGGTTATGGTCCTTAATAGAATACCCGAAAACCTTATGAGGGCAATTAAAGCAACACTTGTAAACACCCATTTTTAATAGCTGTAATTTTTTTACCTTCTCCACATAGAAGAAAATATTTTATTTTGTTTACGTAGGAGTTCACATTTCTGTCAGACAGGGGCAGCTAGCATGTTTTCAGTTTATGAAAGAATACAGACTCTGTGCCCACATTATTTCATTCTTGTCATGGACACTGTCTGCATGACAGAAGTGTGGGTTGGTGTTTACCCTGGAGCTTCAGATGATGTTTAACATGGATCCAGTGCATTAAGATTGCCCTGATTCGATATTCAGTGAGAAGTCTACGTAGGAGAGTCAAGGTCTGAAGTTCTCATGGTGCTGAAATAATATGCTATGATATTCTGTACTTATTTGATGTGTACAATTTTCCCAAGTTTTAATGATAAGTTTTCTATGCAGCTGGACACTGCTATAGTTCAGCTGATCTCTGTAATGAAATTGTGCACATGGATATAAGTCATCATCTTTCACAGCAGGGCAGTCTCTTAACTAACTCATGGTGGGTGTTTTAGGGGGAAAAAAAAAAGTGATGTGTCATTACAGCACCTGGACTATTAAGTCTCAGTAGCATCACTAAGCATTACAAATAGCTCTACAACCAAAGTATATTTAGAAGCTAGTTTATTTTGAGTTTATCTTTTGTGGATGTTTGTAGGACAGTGCCCACATCTGTACTTTCTAGTGAATATTAAAATTGCTTACAACATTTTCTTGTCTGAGAGCTTTGAAAGTCAGATCCAGCATATGAGTTTTGCAGTGTTTGGATCCAACCTGGCTGTCATGAGCCACGTTCTACGGAGCTCCAGCCTTTGCTTGCACTATACTAACTTCTCCATTCCTTTTATGCCACTTTCAGTCTGCCTTTTTATTCTACAAAGAACATTGCTCCTCATCAACGTACTCCTTCTTTCCTTTACAAGGGTAATAATTTATTTATGGTTATATACAATGTCATTAAACCTCAAAATTTCCACTGGAACAGGACAAAAGTAACATGTCATTAGGCAAATAAAGAAGACGAGGGAAAAAAATCCTACAGTGACTGTCAGTACATACAATTAAAATATTCAAGTTATGGTACACAATGAGTGCTTAAGATCTAACACGTGAACTTAATAGGATCACATTTATTCAGTGTCAGAATTATCTTATGTAAATTCTCAGCATGCTATTATTGAGAGATTAATTACAGATTATTAGTTTGACTATTATTTTTAATTATATAAGTTCTTAGTATAATTAAATTTACACTCATATCAGTTTAATCAATACTGATTTACTGCAAAAACAGTGATTTCAGAATTCTGACTGAAATAAATGTCAATAAAATAATCTATACCCAACTTTTTTTGGGGTCATCCAGTTCAGGTACGTGAAAGCCTGAACAGAGGAACTTGTTTTTCTAGTTAATTGCCACTAGGTATACTGACATCTGGCATCTTGAAATACTGCCTTTCAGATAAGATTGAAAAAAAAAAAAAAGAAAAATGAACAATAAAGATTGTGCAGTACTTCTAAAAATAAAGCCAACAAATATCAAGTGAAAGGATAATCCTGTCCCCCCCATAAGCCCCAGGGAACACTCATGCTTATGTCTTAAAGCATATCAAGGCGTGTAAACTATTGCTATGTAGATACTGACAATTTAACATATACATTGTCTAACAAAATGATAAAGAAAACCCTGCAGTAAAAATGTAAACAAAAGCTGCTTTATAATGTTACAAGGGCTCAGTCATTTTCGAGCAATTACCATACAACAGTGTAAGACTTGGTTTTATTCCATTACATTGGTGATAAAGGAGTACATTAAAGTCAAAACGCTTCATCTGTGCTTTTACTCATAGATTAACTCCCACACAATTGTTTTGAGTAAGGCTTGAGTGAAAACCGCAAAAATGTTTGCAATGTTAGAAATGCCATTTATGGTTTGAAAACGTATACTATACGAAGCTTCTTATGCAATAATGTGTTGTTAATACTGTCCAGGAAAAAATTGCCTTGCAATTCTGTATGGATACAGTAACCTTTAAAATGTTCAGATACTTATCTAAGCCTTGACGGATTCTTTATTACCTGCTGACATCTAGGTTTGATCCCATGAAATCCTAATGGCAAAAGATTTGCAACATTCGAGGTCAAAGTTAGACCTGTTCATGTTACTTAGTGACTCTGAAACCTGGAAGGGTGGAACTTTGAAAGTATTTCCTGTTTGTACAAGAGAAATAAATTGCTGCTGCTGAAAGCCAGCCAATCTTTTGTTTTGTTTTATTCTTACAGTCTTACTCCCCCAACTATAAAGATTTAGCAGCATTTCATAGAAAAATCCTCCGAGGTTAAACCTGGTTTACCAAAATAGGGTGGTATAACTTTAAAATGGTTATTCTACATATATATTAGCTTAGCACATACAGATTCAGATTTTTTTTTAGAAAGTACTACTTAAGCACTCTGGACTCTAGCAAGGACACTGTCAATATCAACCCTGAAAATACCTGTGTTTAAAAACATATTGATCAATGCATAAACTTATATATTTAGAAACATAATCAGTTTATATTGTCTAAACAAAATCTTGATTTAAGGAGGACCACAAGCTACTTAGAAGAAACTGAGGAGGAGATACATCCTTCCCATTGCATCTTTCCCCCCAGTCCTGGGAAGAGAAGGCAGCTCCCCCCTCAACGGGAAAGGCTGCTGATGAAAAGAATGCCTAACCACATCTGCTGGCCACAGCGGAAAAGAGCTTCTCACTGGCCTTGGGTTTTCTTGGAATCAAGCTGAAGACCCTTTACACCATCTTAAGAGAGATCCCTCTCTATGTAAAAATGAGGCAAATTCTTACAGGATGCATTCTTCCTAAGATATTTGGGCTCTATGAAATTAATTTGATTAGGTTTTTTATTACTAAAATAGTGACTGCAATATTTTTAGGTGTAATAAGATTCCATACCATATAACCAATTATTTTTCTAGATAACCACCTTTCTTTGGACATATCTTGGGATTTTCTTTCCAAATAATTCTGTAGCAAATGTATTTTTCTGTTAATTGTCTTCTGTGACATATTTCAACATTGTGGACTTCATGAAATCATTACTGTTAGGTTAATGAAAGTAGGAATGATTCTATGCTGGAATACACACTGTGTTTTAAAAGAATGATTTAATGTAGATATTTTAATGAGCACATTGGGCAATTTGCTTGAGTATTCCAATATGTAGATTTTTGTGTTCACTCTCTAACGATTATCAGGTGTCAGCGTGCAACGCACACCAGTAACACACCTTGTTTATTATTCATCTGGACATTATAAACACCACATAGTGAAACGATGTAAAATTACTATATATGTATTTACTTCAAAAGGACCATGCTGAAAGATATTCAGTAGTGATCTGTCTTGATTTTGCAAAACCACATTTAGCAATTAACAACGATACAAGTTCCCTTCCAAAAGAAATCCTGTGTAAATATATGTCAACCCACTGATTTTCATATCTCCGTATGCTATCCATAGATTGAAAATATGTCATTGCAATCTGACAAACTGTTTCTTAGAGAAATCCATGTACTTTAACATGATTTGAATTTAACTTTTTTAATTGTATCAGAAAAACTACTCAAAGAAGTTACTCAATACTACCTTGCTAAACATTGCTAGGTACAGTTTTCCCTTGGTTATCAGAGTTATATAAGTATAATAGCACCACTGCAACTGAAAGCAGAATGTGGAGGGCCACGTGGTTTAAAGCATAGGAAAGTTTAATATGAAATCATTCTCTAGTAGCTTACAAGGTATAATTATAATTTTCTATAGCAATTGTTAAATTATTGTTTTACATACACCAGAAAAAGCCAGTGTTCCTAGGCCACATTTATAAAAATAATTATTATTATTTTTGATCTTGTATAGTTGCATGAAAACTTCTTGCAGCAGAAACAAAAGCATAGCTCTTAACTGGCACATAGGTTAGTAATTTTCACTGTTGCCAAGACAGCAAAATTGATATATATATTCACACTCACTTGGATGAAGACAACTTTTTATTTGCTCTATACCTCAAAATAATAAAAACTTACCTGAAAAAATTCTATATTGTGACCATCCCTGAACCATTAAAAGAAACTGTACTGAGAGTTACTGTCATCCAAACGGAAAATTATTTTCTAGCTCTACTACAGTCCATGTAGGAAATTCCTTTTTTTCACATAGCAACTATTCGAAGTATTCATTTGCCTACATCTATAGCTTTCTACCTGCTTCCTAAATCTGGTCCTTCTTCTTCATTAGCTACACTAATGGTAGACTGATAGTCCAATCACAGTACATCTCGTGTTTCTCTTTTTTCTAGTTGTTCCATCTCAAGTTGTCATTTTTCAATTCATGGTCTTCTCAGTCCATGAACTCTATCACTTTATTACCATTATTGTTACTTGCATAACAGTCACTACTGTGACATTTTATTGACATGTAAGTAAGGATTTCATTTTAAATACTGACAATCCCAGTGGACAGAATATAAACCAAAATGAGAAAAGAGAGTGAATCTCAAGAACCTATTTTCTCTAATCTCAGTATTCTTTTGCAGGATTTTTTTTTTCATATAAATGACATGTAGTTGGAAGTGGAGGAACAAATTGCTGATATTACTTCATGCCTGCCTGCAACTGCATGCTGTGCAAGCATATGAAAAACACCAAGATGTGTTTGGGCCACCTGATGTATTTGAAAGGACCTGCTCATTGCTCAGTCAGGTTCCCATTCCAGCTGTGCACTACATGAAATCGGGGGACTGGCAGTTTGGAATGGCTACTTTGAGTCACCTCCACAAAAATGACCTTTGAAAATTTACCTACGGTATCTGTTTCCTAAAAGAAAAAGTCTGTCCTTGCACTCTAGAGAAGAATTATTTCTTGCTATTCTCATAAGCATTATTTACTGCCTTCATATATACAATGGTAGTGGATGAATGCACGCTCCTGCCAAATGGCAAAAGGCATCTAACAGGGATTTTAGAGCCTGCTTCTGCGAAACTTCTTTTGAAGGGTAGACATAATTAATGATGCTCTTATGAACATATGCATGTGCATGCATGCATATGTATACGTAAACACACGAGTACATACCAATTATTACTATTTAAGGAAATTATTTAGATTGTATTCTACGCATTTCCAAAAGCTGGTCCAAGTGTGGCTACAGTTATTTTAAAAGTCCACAGTATAGCATAAACTAATTCATATGCTCTGTAGATTGTTTACATATCTTTAGGAAACACAAAGCCATTTTTATGTGTGTGTTTAGCTACAGAGTATACATGTGTATATAAATATATATAATGCACCTTAAAATGTAAATATACACAATACTGTGTTGCTGCTAAATATTTTTCAGTTACACCTATAATAAATATATAGTATCTACACTTGTCTGACAATATTCTTACCAGGTATAAATTAAACATTGAGCTTTACCAAAGCTGGTGCAAAGTCTTCTGTAAATAGCTATAGCAACCAGGCAATTTTAAACAGCCTTTCCATTATATATTATTGAACCAACTTCTCGTTTTGCATTCTGTATTAATAACTACAAATGAGAATCCCCCTGTGTGCAAACACTATACCTCTGGCAAATTGGTATGGGAGTGACAGACAGAAAGAATGAGTCTGGAGCTGGAAAAAGCAAGAGCAAGCATGAGTAGCAGGATGACTGATGGCAGGCAGAGTAGACATGCAGCTTTAATAAGGAAAGAAGCACTAGAATTTGCAGGGGAGAGAAGACCCTCCAAGGAGGTCACGGTCCTAAGCCACTTCTTTTAGCTTCTCTGGTTAGCAGCCTTCTTTTCTCCTGCATAAACTTTTACTCTAGCCAGTCCCAAAAATAGACCCATCTTCTTACTAGTCTGGTATGTGCAGCAACAGCTCCTTGGTCTGCAGTCACTCCCATAAAACACTTTAAAATTAAGTCCACCCTTTCAGTCCTTGTTGTTTGACAGTATTGTTGGAAACTTCTACCTGGGAACAGACATGAAAACTAAGAGGCTGCAACTTCCAGTGCAGCTAGGAGTTTGCCCTAATGTGATTCATCTCACCAGACCCTTTGTGCAATGCAGCTGGTATAAAGAGAGAAATTCCACTGACACAAAGGGAATTGCAGCTCCTCACTCAGCTTCCACAACACCTTTGCCTCTAACTAAAAATACCTGCCCGTGATCTCAAGGACACCTCCATAAGTCATCAGTCAAATTTGCTCCTCAGGGATAAGCAAGCAAGAGGTGATTCTGCCCCTCTACTTCGCTCTGGTGAGACCCCACCTGCAGTGCTGCATCCAGCTCTGGAGCCCCCAACACAGAAAGGACACGGACCTGCTGAGGCAGGTCCTGAGGAGGGCCACGAAGATGATCTGAAGGCTGGAGCACCTCTCCTGTGAAGACAGGCTGAGAGAGTTGGGGTTGTTCAGCCTGGAGAAGAGAAGACTGTGGGGAGACCTTATTGCGGCCTTCCAGTACTTAAAGGGGGACTATAGGAAAGATGGGGACGACCTCTTTAGCAAGACCTGCTGTGACAGGACAAGGGGTAATAGTTTTAAAATAAAGGAGGGTAGGTTTAGACTAGACATAAGGAAGAAAGTTTTTACAGTGAGGGTGGTGAGACACTGGCACAGGCTGCCCAGAGAGGTTGTGGAGGCCCCATTTCTGGAAACATTCAAGGCCAGGTTGGACGGGGCTCTGAGCAACCTGGTCTAGCTGAAGATGTCCCTGCTCACTGCAGGGGGGTTGGACTAGATGACTTCTAAAGGTCCCTTCCAACCCAAACCATTCTATGATTCTATGAAATTATGCCACTGAGACTTAAATTCACAACAAAAGCTGTTCTTTGGTTGACTGACATTCCCCTGTAAGCCCATTCCTGCTTGGGCCTCTCGGCTCCCCTTGCACTTACAGATCACTCAGGCACTTGTGAAACCTCCGTTTTACTCCCCACATTGGGCATGCACTGCAGATATCCTGCAATTATTCCTGTATACGTTACTTTTCTATAGGGGGCATTACTGTCACTTTCAGCATTTCTTTATTCAGGTATAAGTTCAGCACTGTGATGAAAAGGTCTCATGTGAACCATATGCAAGTTACCTGTTTAGCTATTGCCTTTTTTATTTTGATATGAGAGCTTTGGAAATTATTTCATGTTAAATCACGAAATTTACTACCAAATGTGGAGCCAGTGACTTGGAGGTTGCAGGAACGCGATTTGAGTTGAGAACAAAACAGGTCATTCAGCTTTCATGGGCATTACATCATCAGTAATTTGAATTAGGAGGTTAAGAGGAATGCTTGGGGGCTCAGTAAAATAGCACGAATATTCATCATTGTCATCCTCAAGATTAAGAAATATGTCTGGGACCTTCTACAAGGGAAAGTTCACACACCACTTTGTTTTGGATACATTGATGAGCACATTAGCATGGACAGGTTGTCAACTGACTTCCAGGGAGCACAGGGACAGTAGTAGTATCTCATCCTTTTGCGCCCAGGTAAAAGATAAGCCAAGCTTTATATTTAAACTCTGAAAACACCAGCTGAATGACCAGTACCATCGAACCTGTGCAATTCTTGGTCACCCAGAGGCGAAAATTGGATGCTTAGAAAAAATCTTGGCAAATGGGAAGACATCTAAGGCTGAACCATGCATTATACTTCCAATGACAGCATACGGTGGTAGTGCTTGAAAAAAGGAAATGTGTGGGAAGAAAAAAACAGAAAGAATAGCTGTATTTTTTTTCTGAATTTCTCTAGAAAGAAAGTAGATATTTGTACACGATAGAAAATGAAACAATATTTCCTAGAGTGGGCAAAATGCCACTCTAACAGATGGCAGAAGTGCAGGCATGCAAGAGAACAAGTTTATGAATTGATGCATGGGCATGTTTTCTGTCCAGGAATGTCGAAACAGCAGCTTTTGGAGAGTTATTTAAACTCCTACATTTACAAAACTATGTCATTACCAGCCTAGCTTCAAGCTTGCTTAAAATGGGTATGGATTTCATTTCTTGACAGACATTTTTATTTTTAGTTAGTTTGATAGCCACTTAAAGTTTTCACATAGTAATATTTATTTGAATGAAAGAGAAGTTTCACTTTGGTATATTATTATATTTGTTATTTATTATTTTAAGGTATTTATGTTTAAACACCATTCACCAGGTTTCCACCTGCATACAGGGCTGTTTTAGATGTGAATCAATGAATTTGCACTGATTTCTATGACATTTCAGAGTTGAGCATTATCAAAAAAAGCATATATTGTCTATTTGTGCTGGGATATAAAATGTTGCTGTATACTCCTGAAACAGATACGGCAACAAATTAAGAGATGATTTTACTCTTCCCAGCACACCTGCATTAAGATAGCCACTCCATCAGTTCACTCTTTATCACAGTATGAAGAAAATTATCAATGGCGCCCAATGACAGGACAAGGGGCAACGGGCACAAGTTGGAACACAGGAGGTTCCGCCTGAATGTGAGGAAAAACTTCTTTGCTGTGAGGGTGCCAGAGCAGTGGCACAGGCTGCCTAGAGAGGCTGTGGAGTCTCCTTCCCTGGAGACATTCAAACCCCTCCTGGCCGCGGTCCTGTGCCCCCTGCTCTAGGTGTGCCTGCTCACGCAGGGGGGCTGGACAAGGGGATCTCCGGAGGTCCCTTCCAACCCCTACCGTTCTGTGATTCTGTGCGATTTGGTTTAATATTTAAAGTATGAATTGCCTTTGGCAATCTTCTTCAGCCTGCTGCTTTGCTGTTCTGCAGCCTTGAAACCCTGCTAGACAGATGCTTTATTGCTCTGATATAAAAGTATCTCTGCTCAAAAAGGGGGAAAAGAAAAACACCTAAGTTTCTCTGAAATTAACTGGGAACATGTTTTTTGATCATATCAAGACTGGTTTAATTACTCACTATCTTTGGTCAGAAAAGAAGAAGTTGCTAAGAGGAATAATATTTGCTGCAACATAAGTAAGATCTGAGTGCTGAAAAAATCAGAATTGTATTCAGAGAAGAAAGAGTTATAAAGATAACTGTGCACAGTCCTGTGAAGAACCGTTACAGCATCTCAGCTGTGGGGCGTGTTTGAGTTCAGCTGAACAGGTACTATTTCTTATGAGCTTTGCTTAACTTACTGAAGGCCTACATCCACTGCACAGGAAGATTGACATCACTGCTTTAGCTTAAATAATATTCTACATTCTTAAGCTACACAGATTACAAAAGCTGAAGATGGGGCCTTACCGTTAGGATGAACGGTACACATGTGGAGGCAATGTGATCCTACAACAGACACAGAAGTACAAAGGCTGGAGCTGAGAAAGCGGAGTTCAGTCATCTTGAAAATTGGAGGTGACCAATAAGTCCTGACTGAGTCGTATTTTAGGGAAAACTCAAGAAAAAGAATAGTGCAGAATGGAACACTGCTTTTTTCTGAACAAAAAAATTAAATAAAGTAACATTTTCCCTCTGAGGATTATGTGGTAAAATGCCACCCACATGCCAGTTTCAAACCCAGTTCTAATTTCGTCATAGTACACTTGCTTAAGAGTAAATATGGATTTAGAAAACAAAAGGTATTTATGGAAGAAACAAACACAAAATGTCAGCACAATCCCTGGTGCATATGATCTCAGTGAAACAGGAAAATAAGAGTCAGATATTCAGCTTCTAGATAGCTCACACCAGTCAAAGATGTGACACAGAAATCTTTAAGCAACATCCTAACAACACACCACAATGATTAATGAAGTCAAAAGTAACTCTGTGCCTAAAAGGAGCACTAAGCAAAGCTCATCAGAATAACTTCCTGCTTGACTTTCAAAGCACTGGAAAATATTATTCCATTGCTACTTTTAGCAAGGTGTGGTTGCTCCCAGTAGCATTACTAAATAAATAAATAATCAACCGAAAAGACAAAAAAGTGGAGGTGAGTTATTGATAAGAACATGACATTTTTAGTTAGTTAACTGACACCATGGAAATTGTTGTTTAAAGCCGTTTCAGAGCTCTTGGTACATCAGAGAAAAACATGAGGGGTAAAACCGTGACCATTAGCCACTCACCTGAATAACAGATCTGCCTTTCTGCCCCCTGGCAAAGCAAGGAGCAATCGTACAACTGGGAAACACAAGGCAAGATGCCTAGAAAGGGGGTATTGACTTACTGCATCCTGCAACTCTTTTGGAAATACTTTAAGTTAAATAGTTACTTGAGGAGGTAGCATGGTTGAGTATTTCTTCATGCATATTGAAGGTGGTACAGAAAGGTAAGAAAAATTATAAAGCTAAGTAGAGTGAATTAGTAATTATCATACAGGAAAATCACATGGAATATACAGGTAGGGCTCTCAATTAGCAATGGCCCTTTGGGTTAAAAGGAAAGTTCCTTTGCATCACGGTGGGTGACAACTGCACATGCAGAACTAGTCCAAGGATCACTTTCTGTCCCCAGAGGCCCTTCTATGTCTTCTAGTCTAGCTGGCTCCAGCTGGCAGGCTTTCATGTAACCAAAACTGGTGTTTGATCTTCAAACTAGTAAAGATGATGTGTAGCAATCTGTGTCAATTTATGATGGTAATATTTGAGCTGGGAGAATTTAGGCTTCTGATACAGATTCAATTTCTTGTCCTAGCAATTTCAATTTATTTTCCTCTTTGAGCTTATTGAAGAGTCAACCGCTGATATCCTTTAACTTCCTCTCTAGCAATACTGACAGCCCAGTAGGTAAGACTGTTGATCTCAAGCTGCTTCAAGATTTTCTCTGCAAAAATAATCTTCCTGCTAATTTTGCAACAGGTCTTTCAACACTGTGCTGTAGCCGTATTAATAATGAATGAATCCATTATGATCAATGGCTCGACAATGAATATCAAATGACTTCTCTGTTATTAAGATCATTACGGGACACTAGAGGTAACTGTTCAGTGCCATTTACAGGGGTTTAGCTGTATGATCCCCTTCTCTCTTAATAGGATTTCTATGACTAAAACACCCCAAATCACACTGAATATTTAACCCGAGGTTCAGTGATTTTACAGTTTATACTATAAAACATCTCATGAATCAATAGGGCAATAATATGTATCACTGTCTCTTTGAGCAATTTAATATAATATTGCTGTGCACAGTGCTTATCAGCACCATCAAAGAGCGTGCTCTGAAGACCTGCGAGGTAGATGTTAACTGTCCCAAACCTAACAAACAAAACTAGCAACTGAACAGAACCACCCCACTGTTGCCTTTAAAAAGCTGTTCCATTTAACTTTGTTTTTATTTAATTGTATACACTTTTGCAATAAATAATGCAACTAATTAAGCAATGCACATAGAACATTAATCACATTGCTTAACTAGATATTTCCCAAAGGTCACCCCACTTTGAAACACGGAGCTTTCCCACGTGCTGCCTGCACGCCCTTGATTAATGGTGCATTTCCCTGCTCTCCCCATGCAACCTTGGATCCCTATTCTGCACTTCTCCCTTGCTCCCAGCTCTCGTGCAAGTGGCAAGCCTGTCAAAGTGACATGAGAAATGACTGCATAACCTTTGCTGACGTTCAGCAGTTCCCAGTCTTTCAGTTTCCACTCTGCACCACTCTCCAAGAAGTCTGCTTTCGGTTTACAGTTTCCCAGGCAGAATTTGCAGTGACAGAAGAGAAATGATTGCTCTAGATTACATTGCCAACAGAGCTTTGACAAATGTTACAGAGCTAACAAATCTTGCCCAAGATAAATAGGTATCAGTGGATACTGTGGCTAGTTCTCACTCATACAATCTCAATTTTAAATCTGCACTCGAGAATCAGCTCTAGTAACAGTATAGCTATGGAATATATTGAGGGAAGAGGGATTTGATGGTGAAGCACGATAGAAGGATTGATGATAGGAAGCCTGGGAACAACCCAGTGTCTAGATTTGAGTCCTGTGTGTTGTGGGTTAAATGCTGTTTCTGAACAGATTCTCCTGTGTGGAATGGGGCAGGCTACTACAGCCCAGACACCTGGGTCTCCATCTACCTATGCATCTGCAATTTGTTTGTGAAATAGGTACAACAAAAAAGGGAAATAGTTTTCTTTCTTCATAGATAGATTTCAGAGATAGATAAACACAAAAATATCACATCTCAAAATTATGTTTTTATACCTCTATACACTAAAAATATTTTGTAATTTAGAACATCCACTAAGAGAGATCCCAATAGGTTGAGTCAGGGGAGGTACTAGGTTTCTCCCTCAAACCCTGGCTCACAGGAAACTACCATTAAAAAAATCAATGCATCTTTGTTTCTCCAGGAAACAACTCACTCATGCTCATGGGAAGTCTGACTGTTTTTTTCCCAGACCTTGGTGATCATTCTCGTAAAGAGGAAAACAGAAACAAGGAAAGTTATTGTGATTCCTTCCAACCATGCAGGAAGCTTATGGCAAACCCAGTAATGATCTTGTGCTTAGGTACACAGCAACGGTTCAAAAGATCAAAAGAGCTCTTTTGATGCAAATTAAATAATTCACCTAAGTAGAGATGACGCCATTAGTAATAATTTCTCCATCAACTTTTGATGTTGAATAGGTGCCATACAGGATAAGTTCCCTACCTGTCTTCCTATTCTCAGAGAAAGACACTTTCTTCTCAAAACCTTATAATCTATTTCTACAGTTGTATGCTGAAAAATACAAGCATGATTCCTAGAATTCAAGTAGATTTTTCACCGGTTGCTCTAAACAATTTTATGATTCTCAGAGGAGAAAACACAACCAACCAACCAACCAACCTCTAGAAAATTATAGTGATGTGTGTCTGGGAACATCATAGTTCCTGGCTGACAAAACATCTCACTGGTGCACAGCAAGTTTTTAATGAGGTCAAGAGCAGCAATTTTAAGGGAGAGGGAAAAATGAGCAATTATCTGGATTTTGTTTATGTTGAGAAGCACTCATTTAGAAAGCACCTTTGCTTCAATTCCTCCATTGCTTTCACTTTTTTATAATGTATTGCATGTTCTGTCTGTGCACCTTTCTGTCCATGGGTAGCTTGACAGACTAACTGAACTCTCTACTAGTGCAAAGATGTCAACATGGAGAATTATGCTTTTAGGATTAAGGATATTGAGTGATAGCTTACTACACTTGCAACATCAGCTACATAATTTATGTTGCAATGTAGAAATGGAGAATTAAGGCCCCTACTTCATACAAGGTGTGAATAGAGACTCACTTCGAAAAATTAGCCACCATTACTACCATACATGGACGCCTTAATCTTGAGTCTTTTAACATGATACTAAACACAGTACAGGTTGAATCTTGCAATCACTCTACATTTTAACACCCCGCACCCACAACTACCCCACCCTCCAAGGTTAAAGGGTATTCTGCACAGGAGGTGATTATGGCACCTGTTCTTAAAAACTGGGAACTGCCCACGAGTAATATAAAGATGATTTAGACAACCTCACAACTGTTTCCCATATCTCATTTCTACAGGCCAAATCCTGAAAAATACTAAATGCCTTGGAGGAGCACTTAGATGTTATGGGTGCTCGGCATTATTAGTGCCCTTACCTGTGTTCATTTATGAAGAGTGAAAATAAATGATATCCAAAAGCACAATGCAGAGGACTGGTGGGATACTCCAAAATTATGCAGTTATTACCGAGATTAGTACCTGGATTAGTAGCAATATGTTTTGCAATATAATTGATCACACTTAGAAAATCTGTGAAAAAACTTTAATCCTAATTGAGGTTCTGTGTTAAAATCAACCAATCAACCAACCCTCCTAAACACAAAATATCCATTTTGGACATATATTTAAGGATTTACAATTTCTGATTTTTTTAAATTCAGTTCAGCTAAACTCCAAGGTTTAAGTACACAGGATTATGACTTAGAATCAATGTCCAAGAAAGATGCAAGTTGTATAACATCGATATTTATAAATGGAATGCTCAAAAATTTTCTTAAGCTTTTCAAAAGACAATAGAACTTCCTATTTCAGCATCATGAATGCCTTCCAGAAACTATGACATCAGCTATGGAAGAAGAGTTTAATTTCATAGCATTGAAGAAGTAAAATATGGGTAAATTGTGAATATACAATGATCAAAGTGTGTACTGTTGCTGTAATAGGATACTTATGCTGTACGTATATGGCCAATTTAATTTCAGACTTCATTTTTGCCACCAAAAGTAAATTATATTTTTAGGAAAAGATGTTCTAGCATATTAAAAAAATTATTTTGTTTTCTAAATAAAGATTTCATGGATCGACTCTTGCATGCTGTTTATATGCAAGTTTCCTACATTTTGCATTGCTGAATAATTGAGAACATTAGCTCCCAAACCATGAAAAATTCATTTTAACATGATGTATTATTAATCAATTTAATTTACAGTGATGTGAAAAGTCCCACTTTCAGTTATGGTGCTTGAAGATACATTTAGACAGTGGTTTGGTCTGTATTATAGCACTTTATGTAACTCTTTCTCATCTGATACACTTCTCAAAGTGGGTCATAATGCATACACATGGTAATGGATAAAATGGATAAAAAAGAACTAGTTGACATAATTTACCTGGACTTCAAAATCCTTTTGACAAACCCTCACACAGAAAATCAATGAAAAT
>VZTV01055587.1:2281-20567 GCA_013400875.1 Anhinga rufa
CATTACTATCGTATTACACTGGTTCAACAGCTGACTATCCACGTATTTCTGAAGCTGATACAGAAAGGCATTGTTCTTGGTACGCCTCTCTGCAGATAGTTTTTACAGAGATGTTCCAGTCCCAGGGAAAGTCTTTTAAGTCACTTAGAGAGTTTGTATCTTTCTTTTGCATAGCCCAGTTTGCACTGGAGCGTGAGATGATGCAGAGCTCATGCTCCTCTTGGGAATGCTCTCTCTCATGGTCTTGCTCTGTTGTGGCGTTTCTAAGTTGCAGACTGTTTTGGCGTGCGGCGTGAGCGAGATGGATTGGCCATAAAGCTGCCTTTGTCACAGGATGTATTAATGTAATCTGAAATGCTGCCCTTAAATTTGTTTCTAGGTAGCAATGAGCAGAGCACAGGTGTGTTTGATATCTAGTTCCAAATCTGGAGAGAGACACCTCTATCTTATTAAGGTGTCAAGGGATAAAATCTCTGACAATGACGACCAAGAGACAGCAAATTGCGATGCGAAAGGTAACAAATGTTTATTAAAAACAAAGCGACAAGATGAACTCCTTAGTTCTGAAAAATGACATAAACGTTACTGTTTTGCATGCTAAACCCATGCAGTTCATGGTAACGTTGCTTTATTTCTAGGGCAAAGAAGGCAGCAAAAATGAAGATGATAATAACTTGAGGGAACAATCCCCATTCAGAGAAAAATAGTAAGATTAAAGAATAATTCAGATTGAGAAGGACCTCTAGAGATCGTATGGTCCAACATTCTCCTCAGTGCAAATATAACACCCACAAATCTAGAACATAATAGAAATACATGTTTTTTAAAATGGTGTGGGGTTTTTTTTGTTTGTTTTTTTTTTTGTTGTTGTTTTTGTTGTTGTTTTTCTTTAACTGGCCCAGACTCAGTTGAGCCACACTACACGTTCTTAAGCACCGCTTGGTTAAGCTTACTTGGAAGAGTAACTTCAAAGCATTCATGTAGTATGTTTACAACGTGACCTGTGTGCATTTCTTGCCATTTGTTCCCAAGTTTTTACTGGGTTTTTTGCTGGTGTTTTACAAACTGCACTTAAACTAAAAAAAAAGTAGATATTTTGTAGTTATTTTACCTGTTAATGCTGAGATGGTTTTGAAAAGATCACTTTGATGTATGCATTTTTTTTTTTAAGAATTTAGCTCTCTTGTTCTAATTTTCTCAACTTACCGACTTCAATATTTTTAGCAATTTTTGCTGTTCTCACGAGTGTTCTGACAAAAGATGACTGGTGGAACCTCCTCCTGAAGGCTATATATTCCTTGTGTGACCTCTCCCGGTACAAGGAGGCAGAGCTACTGGTGGATTCCTCATTGGAGTATTATTCATTTTACGATGATAGACAAAAGCGCAAGGAGCTGGAATACTTCGGGCTCTCTGCTGCAATTCTGGACAAGAACTTCAGAAAAGCGTACAACTACATCAGGTGGGGGGCTGAGAAGGCAGAGCAATCTGTTCTGTAGTTGCTGCCACTGAGGCTGTAGCCGTACTGCTGAAAATATTGCTAAAGGAGGCAGGCTGATGCTTTCCAGCTTTCGCTAAAACAGATAAGGCTGTTGAAACTAAAGGAGCTTTCTGATGGCCTTTGATGCAAAAAAACAGATGCATAATGCAGTAGGTTCCCTTTGGCCAGAACCACTGGTTCTGTCTTTCGCTCTCGACTTTGCCTCAGTCGCTGACCTGGCCCTTGAGGGTCTCTTCTTTGTTACCTTCCCTAAACGGCTGAGGTTCGATTGCAGGTACAGTATTTACTGTAGCATTTCTAATCTCTGTGTACTTTTCATTCTGTAGAATCATGGTAATGGAAAATGTCAATAAACCCCAGCTATGGAACATATTCAATCAGGTTACTATGCAGTCTCAGGATGTCCGTCACCATCGCTTTTGTCTCCGCTTAATGCTGAAAAACCCTGATAATCACGCCTTGTGTGTCCTGAATGGGCATAACGCGTTCGTATCTGGCAGTTTCAAGCACGCTCTTGGTAATGTCATTAACGTTCTAATATTGACAAATATAACAAGTGAATGGTTTTTTCAGAGAAAGATTTATTAAAGTAATTTTTTTCATAGATCAGAAAATTACAGGGGGCTTCACAGTGTTAGTCTGGTGCTTTAATAATTTTGTACACAAATGAAGGCATCGCTAAAGAGTTTTGCTAATAAAAATTAAGCTGGTATGTTGCCAGTTTAGCAGACATTGCAAATACAACCAACTTGCCAAGATAATTGAAGGCTAATGATAATAAAGAATAAGGAGGACAGACACAGACCGATTAAACAGCGAATAAAGTTGGTTGGACATTTTAAGCAGGCCTCTGAAGCAAACCTACTGCTTTCAGTCAAGCCCTCCAAATGCCACACATAAGACGTGTGGCCTCCAGGATATAAATCCCAGCAAGGACCTTGTTTGCCCTGTGTCTTGATTCTTTTCTGCTTACGTTTTTACATCACAGTTGGCATTTCTCCTTCAGAATTCAAGGAGTCCTGAAAATAAAAAGAAATTCTTTCATGTTTTTTCCTGTCTATGTTGATGTAGGTGTATTAAACTGTTTCCTTCTTAGTTCACACTTCTGATTTGAAGATTTTCTTTTTTGCCCTTAAGTACTTAAAGAATGCTTTTCACAACAAACATCCTGATTCGATTATTTGCTTTTAGGACAGTACGTGCAAGCCTTTCGTGCAAACCCAGAGGAACCTCTGTACAGTCTCTGTATCGGCTTGACTTTCATCCACATGGCTTCTCAGAAATACGTGTTGAAAAGGCACGCTCTCCTAGTACAGGTGAGTTAGTGATTATTTTTACCTGTAGTGTTTCCTGGCTTTGTATCTTGCCGACAGCTATGGCTACAACATACTCTGTTTAAATAACTTTTCATAATCGATATGGCATTTCAAAAGGGGGAAGTGGCGAAACATGAACACAGATGAGTATGCTTTTGAGCTGTAGTCTCACCCATCTGAATCTCCTCTCCTTTTAGTTAAATGTAGCTTGCTCTGCTGTGTGTATACGATTACCCACGTAGATGTTAGCAGCTGCCAGCTGTTTGTGAAAATATTACTAATTTCAGTCTTGATGTAGCCTGTAGTCTGGATTTTCTTCCAGATTTTTCTCCTTGCCCTGCCTTGCTCTGAAGAAGTGCTGTAGGGTGGAATGTCTATGAAGGGCACATGGCATAGATGTCTCAAGCTACATTGTTGAAGCAAACTTTACCAACTTAGAAAGTGGGGCTTCTTCCCTGTCTTCCTTTTCTCTTCCCCCTTTTAGGTGCCTCTTGGTAAGGATCTTGTGAACTCCAGTTTAGGCTACCCTCAATTTTTCAGCTTCCTTATTCACATTTTTCTTTCATCTGCCAGATCCAGTTACAAACCACAGGCTGATTATTCCCAAACAGTCTTGAAAGTAATTTCCTCTTACTCTCCACCAAGTATTTTCATTAACTTGAAATGCCTTTAATTCCCATGGCCACTGAGCTCAGGGTCAGCAGACTATGGTGAGGATCCTCAGCTCTCATGGCTTCTGAAACTGCTGAAAAGCTGTAGCTTGCACTGATTTTGACAGAAGCTATAGGTCCTCAGCTACTCTAAAACAAGACCAATTATGTCAGTATCCAATTTAAGAGATTTGGAACTTGGAAGCTGGCCTAATTTTATCCACTTCTTTCTGTAATCAGCCTGCCTTTCTTACAGGGGCTGCGATGTTCTCCTTTGATAACGTACTTGAACACTGTCCCCTTTGTGTTACCCTCTGGTGACACAGTTCTCTGCTTTCTCTCTTCTCATTTCTTGCTTACTATACTTGGTATTTTTACATCCTCTCTTGCTCCTGTTGTAGTTGATTAATAATTCAACCACACTGACATACCGGTGACCTACATTATGATCATTAGCTGCTTGTGTCTGAACTAATTCCTCATGTTGAAGGAGGTATCTTCTCCGATTGCTAACACGGTCCCTAGAAAGAAAGCCCTCCATTTACAACAGAATCACCACGTTCCAAAGTGGCAGCAAAACAAAATGCACGGAAGAGGATGAAAAAGTTGTGTGCTCAATTTCTCCCTTCTGAATTCACCTCTTTTATCTGTCCCTCCTCCTAAGTTTCCCCCAGGGCTCCTTCAGGGTCAAACAAACCACTGCATTTTAATGTGGAATAATACTGTATGCCTCTTTGTCTTTCCCTTTGTTCTGTATGGGAGGTGGGCCTGGTCTAATGACATCCATCTTCATAGCATCATACAGACCCTGAGTCATGAAGAGTCTGTAACACACCAAGCTGGTAGGCAGCGACATCCTACAGATGAGAAACAAATCACTTCTCTCACCTCACAGCATGCCAGTGTATGAATGAGACTAGTTTGTTCCATCGGTGCCTGGTCGCTGCCACCTTGTGCATTGCCCTGTTTTACATCTCGTGGGACGCCAGTGCCCGAATAGGCGCCTGGTACCTGTTGGGTCCTGTTCCTCCGAACCACAGCGTGCCCCGTAGGAGGAGTGCGCATTCACACTACGGTTGGCGATGAAATTATGTACGCCCGGGATTCTGCCAGTCATATAGTTTAAATACATGAGCGAATGTTTTAATTTTAAACTCAAAGCAAAATAAGAGAGTGCTTCGACTTTAAATTTGTTAAATTTGAAAAACAAAATCCTTTCAAATTCTGCTGGAGATTTGGCAGTAAAACATCTGCTGGCTTCAAGAAGAGCCATGAACGCTTGCCTACTGCCTAGGACGTATGGGGTTTTCGTGCCCTTTTATTTTTGGCCACTATAAAATGATACACTGATAATTTCCCTGATAATTGGTATTGGAGTAAACATTTATGCGGAGCACAAGATCAGGAAAAGAATAAGCTTGCATTCCAGAAATAATACTTTGGTATGTACTTCATGGAGTTCAGAATTTTGTAGAATTCTGAAAGTTGTAGAATTAAACTGTTTCTTGCCACTATCCAAGCCAAAGAGTGAAGGAAAGCCAATGGAGGTTTGGTTTGTTTGGTTTTTTCTCCTTTAAAAAAAAAAAAAAGTAGTAGGGGAGGGTTATCTTTTAAAGATCTTTTTGAATAAAAATAAGATCTTGCTCTAGCCCATCCTTTGGCTGCATGCTTCTTAAGGTGGTCAGCTCTTCCGAACATGAACCAGTCTTACCCGTGTGTGCATTCCATCAGCCCAGACACACACACACACACACATAGGTCTGTACTGGGCAAGCCAGTGCCGCAAGTCACTGTACTAAATTGTGTTCTGCTTGTGAAAAAGATCTACCCATTGTTATCAGTGGCAGTGAGACTGACAGAGTGCAGGTGTTCTGGTCTCAACAATCGAACACGACTTATTTTTTGCCTTCATGCATGTGGTTTTGTGAGGAAGCATAGATCAAAAGCTGAAATAGATATATTTAAACACCTGTTCTCCAGCGTATTTTACCACATTCTCCTTAAAGGGAACACTCACAAATGCGCATAATATGTGTACAGGGATTCTCCTTCCTTCACTGGTACTTGGACCTGCGTGGACCATGTCAAGAGTCTTTCTATAACCTTGGCCGTGGCCTTCACCAGCTGGGATTACTGCACCTGGCAATCCACTATTACCAAAAAGTACTTGAGCTTCCTCCTCTCACCTTAGAGGTACTGTATTTTTGTGAGTTATGTACAGAGAATAAAGTCAGGTCAGCGTTAACAATTTCTCAGCCTTAGTTAAAATAGGTACTTAAAATCTGCGTAGTTGAGTTTCCTTTAATTTGTACTGTAATTCCTTGTTATTCCAAATCTGATTTTTGTCACCTGGTAATGTATTTAAGCATGTGTTAATTCCACAGGTTTATGAATTTTGAAGGATTTACTAATAGGCTGAAGTAGCAGCAAAAAGGGTTGCTAAACAACTTTACCTGAATAAGTAGCTGAACTTTATATGTAATTACATGCAATAAGTTATAGCTGGAAGTTCTATAAACATGCCATAAAATGCTATAAACCAGCCTGCTGCAGCAATATGAACCAGTATTAAGAATGCCTAAATGCATCTGAGCCGTGGTTTTGCTCTAATGGATCTGTATTAGATCATCCTAATTGATGTGTCATACATTTACAAGTCTGGCCTGAAAGTTTTTGCCTAGCTTTGGCATGGGTAGGTAGAACAAATCCAAGTGTGTTTAGAAAAGGGGAAGAGTTGGTGAAGTGAGAAGCATGGGCGTTAGCACTGGGAGGTCAAAGCAGCAGTCTTGTGACCCTGTCAGAGAGAGAGGCCGTAATCACACGCTGATTGTAGAAACAAATACTTTGCGTACAAAGAGAAATTAAGATAGTACTTTCTTGTTTTATGAGCTGGCTATCTAATTTACAGCTGATGTTTGGAGTATGTAATTATGTAGCTCTTTGGGGATTAACAACATGTGGAAACTCATTAAAGAGGGAGGGCACAAGGACTAAACTTCTTTCCTTTCTGTACAGCTGAAAGCCCATAGAAACCATGAATACGTGATTTGATTCCACTGTAGTTGCTACTCATGTTTCAAGTTTTATTCTATTTTTGCATATAGATAACTTTTTTTAATCATTATTTTTACAGGGAATAGAAACGGATCAGACAGACTTGAGAAGAGATACCGCCTTTAACTTGTCCCTTATTTATCAGAGCAGTGGAAATACGAGAATGGCACAAAAGATGTTGTATACCTACGCAGTTGTATGATGAGGCTTGTGGCAGGTGGCATTGATACTCTCTGTGTTAACCTCTGCGTTATGCAGCGCTGGGGAGACCGGTTTTATGTACAACTTTTTGTACAGGTGGTCAGAGACGTGCTTGTGCCGTGTAAAGCTTTGTGGACTTTTTCTGCTTCTGACATTTGAACTGTATCGTGGCATATGGGTGGAAACCGTTGGGAGTACAACGCTGGCACGCTCCAGTGTGTCTGCTACACCAATCTGAGTGCAAAAAGCTTTGGCAAGGCAGAGCTGCTCTCATCTGAAAGTCACACCTTATAACTGAAACCTCTTGTATATAGAATCAAACAGTGAAAACTGAAGCCCAGTGCGGTTTGTAGGGGTTTTTTTTGGTTTGTTTTTTTTTTTGTTTGTTTGTTTGTTTTTTAGGGAAAATTTATAATGTGCAATATTACAGCTAGTTACCAGTGAGGTTGTTCAAGAAGTTGTATTCACTGGTGATGAAGGTTATTTAATGTGCAGCATTAAATTACTATAATATAGAAGAAATGGGCTCATACTAATCCCCAGAGGATGGAGAACTTGGTATTTCAAGATCTTTAAAGTATTCAGAATTTTCTAGGAGTTCATATTCCTAGTAGCTGTTGAAGAAGATTGATTTCTGTTTTACTGAAATCAGCGTGACCTTTGTTATTCTTCTCAACTTGTTAATAAAAATGATGAAGTTAATAATAATGTTTACTCATTCTCAGCAAACATATATCCTACTGAATAGTTTATAGCAAAAATTAATATAATAATATCATACAGCTTATTATTTAACATACATTACAAAGGGTCTGGGGTTTTAATGATTTCTGACAGCTGAGTAGTAGCAGGGGATGGTTGAAGCATGCTGCTTCCAACCCAGCAAGAGAAGTGGGATGTAATGCTTTATCCTAAATAAAAAGAGTATATAGTTACATGTATATAAAGAAATGGATATATATATATATCTTATGCACTACAGCAAAATAAGGCTGAAAAACATTTTTCAGCCAGGCACTTTGCTGAATAGATGAACAAAACCGTGCTGTTGCCTCCCAAGCACCCTTGTTACTTACGGTATCACAGCTAACTGCTGCTGTTTGCTTTCAGCCCGCTTTTATATGTATTTGTGTTCTGTAATCATTTCACACAATTTCAGTCAATGACTAAGAAACAAATCTTGCCTAGACTGATTTTAAAGGTAAGGCAATTTTATCTCAGATCTCATTAAATCACAACATATTGCACATCCACTTCACTAGAGATGTGCTGGGCCATAGTGAGAATACAAGGGTAAGAGACAAATACCAAGAAAGTCTCTCTAACTCGCAGAAGGACAGCAAGTTTTACTTGGAAATAGTACTTGGCAGCGCTGCCTAAATACAAGTCCCATGCCTTTAGTTTGGAATTTTTTCAAACACGATAGTGAAGATGTACTGCACATTTCATCATTGTACTTTATGTAGGGGATAGAGGATACACAGGGGATTGTGCATTTGAAACACAAATATTTCTTGGGGTATGTGTGTCTGTATGGGATTTATTTTGGCATGTGCTGTAGTCACACTTAGGCTTACCTGTCTGTAGCTTCTTTCAAGGATGCTCACAAGAATGTAATGCTGGGAGATGAACCCAGCACCTTCCTAGTTCTCCTTCACAGTAAGGACTAGTTTTCTGGGATGTAAAATCTCAGAATCATAGAACGGTTTAGTTTGGAAGGGACCTTTAGAGGTCATCTAGTCCAACCCCCCTGCACTGAGCAGGGACAGCTTCAACTAGAGCAGGTTGCTCAGAGCCTCGTCCAACCTGACCTTGAATGTGTGGGAACAAAGAGCAAGGCAGGAAAAGCTTGAAATCCAGCCATTACAGTTTTGGGAAAGCTTTCATAAATCACTGAGAAAAAGGGACTAAGAGGGAGGGAAAGAATACTTAAATCAATGCCAGCCTCATCTGTCCACATGTTGGGAATATTCCTCAAGCCTCCCTAAGAGAATTTGTTACAGCTGCAGTCAAACACACTGACAGATTGTCAAACTACTTGTTTTAACCATGATAATTTTGTTAGCTGCTTATTGCTGAAGAGCTATTTTATATAAAACTCTAACTCAAGGCATACTTAAAGGCTCCTCCTAAGAGCATCTACTGATTGCCTTAAAAACTGAATCATACCTTTTCAGTTGTCCTTATCTGATACCAGCATTGACAAGTGTAGGAAGCTGTTTGCCACCCGCATTTGCTGAGGGCCACAGATTGACAGGAAAAAAAAAATCCAAACTCAACCTTTTCGCTGCTTAGAAAGTGTTGGGAGTGAGCTCAGCAGCGGTGAGCTTGCAGACCATCCTTCTGGCATAAGGAGGACAAAGCCCTGCAAGCTCACCGCTGCTGAGCTCACTTCCAACAAGAAAGTTAATTTTTAAATACTGCAAATATTGCTACATATATTACATTTTTATATTACTATAACTAAGAGAGGCTTAGCAGCTACCAAGCACGGGGAAGGGCTAGCAACATAGACCTCAATTATTGACCCTGCAGGTGGCAGCAGTGTTAGATTACTACAACTTTACTGAAATCACTATGTTTAAAGAAAATAAGTTCTTGTCTTTTGTGTACTTCTCACTTTTGAATGGGTGAGCTGCCACTCACCATGTGGTGGTCACATAGCAGAGCAGGCTCTGAGCAAACTAGTTTCCTTTCAAATGAAAGCAAGGCAGAATATGGTTTTCAGAAGTGCTTCAGTCAGCAGGATCACGCTGGAGCAAATCTGATGTAAAAAACAATCCAAAACACATCCTGGACATCTGGACCAGCTCTTTCAATCTGCATGTGACCCACTGAGCTGCATCACTTGCTAAAGCAGGCATAGCCAAAACTTAAGATAGTGTTAAAAGGTACTGGGATGTAGGCATCCTTCACAATTACACCGTCTCTTAACTGCCTTCCACCCTAAACCCCAAACAGGTTTAGAAGAAGCAACAGGATATGCTGAACCTGGAATAGACTGTCGCTATACAAATGTAAGTACCAAGTTTAATGGCCACAGCCGTATTGTCAGACTTTGCACTCAGTATACAAAGTAACTGCAGATGGATGGCCCTAGGGACAGCAGGGGACTCTGGAGCAAGGAAGGGGTGAAGAACCAGCCCTTGAGATAGACCATATGTTGGTTAAAAACCCTCCCGCAGAGGGAGGACCAGGGTGGTTGACCAGGGTGGTTGGTGCTGTTGCCCTGCCAACATGCAGTTCGTGCAAACGCAGCTGCCGTGTGCATTGTCCTTTTGCACAGACAAAGGTCACAATCATTTGTCCCTTGTCAGGCAACCTACTTAAGCAGTCAATATAAACAGAAGTGTTAAATGGCAAGTGCTATTTGAGAAGATTGTTTTTTCAGCTGTGATTACTCTACACTGTGAGCTCAGAGCAGGCACAACCAGACTGCAGTTTTGACTGCTGTTTGCCTGAGGGCACTCTGGAGGTAGGGGCACAGCTTATGCTAAGCCACCAAAGCAGCTTTACAGAGCAGGTCTGGCATAGATGCCACTTGATTTCTGACAGAACCCGCTTGACTGGGACAAACCTAAAGCCATATTGCATAGGCCTGCTTTTAAGCTGCACAATTTCATGCAGCTCAGGTGTGCATTAGCTTTAATAGTGAGCTCAGCTGCCCCTTGCTCCTTAGAACAGCCATTTGCTTCAAGGAGGAGAGGCTCAGGTCACCATGAATTAGTCCAGACCCCAAAGACTTAAGTTATAGTTTAGGATCAGGCTTCTGGAAGAGCAGAATGAGCTAATTCTAGTGTGTCCTCAGGCTACTCCTAGGCTCCAGAGATATGCAAGACTTCCCTCCCCACTAAACTAAAAAAGCATTGCAAATCACACGTATAGATCCCACAGAAATAAGCAGTACCATTGATGACAGAGGAGTTTGCCAACAGCTCTGCTGAAGCAGATCAGAGTGCAACACCTGTCTGAAGCTAGGCTGTATTGAAACCCTGTGGAAGAGTAAGCCATGCCAAAGATGAGCTGATCCTTAGTCAAACAAGCATGAAAACTGTCCACGTTATTATCGTCTTCAACATATTATGACGTAAGTCATCTACTTCAACTACTCTTTACCCAGCGTGTTGTTCCACAGTAGGATAGGTTGAACAAATTCCACTAATTCTTATGAAGGTAAGATGATGTGTGGTGTAACACCACACACCTAATGAATTCCTTATATGCTCCTAAAATAGCCCAAGGCTTATGCTCTGGCATGACCATTATGCTCTATCATCTGCCATTAGAAGCAGCCAGTCCTGCCAGTTCCTCCCTGTCCCCATCACGTCAGCATCCAGCCACAGACACATGACTCGGTTTTCAGTAATTCACCTGAAGCCTCTGCAAACCAGTCTGAGATTTGTTTTGATAGCACCTGCCAGGCCTTCGTCTAAAACTGGTAAAAGAAAAGTGATGGAAGCAAAGATGTAGCATGTCAACAGCATACAGTTTACAGTAATGCTAAATAAAGAATAATTGTTTTGCTTTAAATAGTTTTGTCAATACCAGCCTCACAATGCAAAGCACCTGAGTCAAAAAGACATGAGGTATAAGTTAATTCAAATCAGAGTTTATGATTTAAACAAGCATTCCTAGGTCCCCTATAAATGGATGCCCTGTGAGCGCCTCTTATTTGCAAGGCCTTCTCAGGGATACAGGCCCATCTCTGTCAGATCAAGTAAAGGTCCTGATTCTTCCAGCACCTGGGTGCGAGCAGGGAGTCTCCTAGCAGCAGGTGATGCTCTCCCTGGGCTGGGAATCACCCCGCCAAGTGAGCTCATTTCCTGCCCAGCTCACGTGGGCCTTCCTGGTGGTGAGCTGGAGGCGTTGGGCCCTTCTTGCCCCGCTGCCCAGGGAGTGCTGTGAGTGGGAAGATCTTCTTGCTTTGTCTTCTGGGAAAAAATGCAATGTTTTATGAAGCTGATGGCTGGGGAATCTTTGTCATTACTAAAGAAGAGATTAAAGTTTTAGCAGTTTACTACATACATCTCTAAAAAGCTAATTGCACAGCTATATAAGAACTATCAATTATGGAGAAGGCTGATGAACCTACACAAACAAGGTAAGCATGGCTTTTGAAATGGTATCTGTAAAAGGTACGGAGGAGGGGAAGGAGAACCACTGAAACAGGTGAATGCAGAGAAGAAGAAAATACACTAGCTGTTAGCTTTCAGACAAACATTTGGTTAACGAGCAACAACAAAACATAAAAGTATGTGCAACAGAACTTTTCTAAGTATAGAAACAGTCCCTTGAAGCTATCTTGTACCTGTAATATTCTTTGCTGCTTAAATATGTCCTTTGGCAAAAGAGGAGGAAACTAAATTACAAGAGGGGTCTGTTTTCCACCCCTGTGTAAGGAACTACAAAAGAAAATTCAGGAAACTGAAATGCCAACTGATAATGAGCTACCAAATACTTCCCCACCTATTTTCTTTGCTTCTCCCTTTGAAATGAATGTGCTTGCTTTCTTTACCTCCTTTTTGGAGCTGCTCTCTTCAGGGTTCTTTGGCTGGTGGTTTTTCATAACTTCTAGCTGCAGGCTGTCAAACTTTGATTTGAACCAATGGTGAGCTTCTTCTAGGCTAGTCGTGATCTAAGCGAGACAACATAATTAGAACTGCGGAGAGAACGGTTAATACGCGCCGTGTTACAGTTTTTGAGCTCTGTGTGAGAAGGGGCAGAAGAGCATACAACTCAAATCTTTCCCCTGTACGTACAGGGTAGGGGCTCTTCATGATGCCCTCTTCCATTGCTGTGAAGGATGTATCGAGATACACTACAAAGTTGCCCCTCTCTTCAGGGGATAATGAAGTCAACACAGGTCTCCAGCACAGCATAAAATACAGAGGCATTGGGAAAAAGGGGCAGGGGGGAAATGGATGCTGAGTACCACAAATTCCTGAGAAAGATGAGGAAAGACTAACTTCGCCTGAAGAATGGTGTAGAAATACCCTCCTGCTGTTAAGGTCTCTTTCTAATCACAGAATAGTACTTGGACGGATAAGCAGCATGTAAGGCCTCAGGTTGGGGCACCTCTATTACTTTTTTTAATTTTACTTTATGCTAGTTAATACCCTATAAAACATCTAAACCCCTAGATTTTCACCCCAAACTACTGGAGTAATCCATGCAAGCTATATTAATTTGGATATTGTGTTATAGTAGCACGGTCTGCAGCTTCCTCACAAGGGGAGGAGGAGGGGCAGGCGCTGATCTCTTCTCTCTGGTGACCAAGGACAGGACCCGAGGGAATGGCAGGAAGATGTGCCAGGGGAGGGTTAGGTGGGATATTAGGAAAAGGTTCTTCACCCGGGGGGGGTGGAGCACTGGAACAGGCTCCCCAGGAAGGCAGTCACGGCACCAAGCCCGACAATATTCAGGAAGTACTCAGACAATGCCCTCAGAGATATGGTGTGAATTTGGGGCTGTCCTGTGCAGTGACAGGAGCTGGAGTTGATGATCCTTGTGGGTCCCTTCCAGCTCAGGACATTCTATGATAAGGATGAGGTGATGCAAGGACAAATGACTTCTTGGGGTGGGGAGAGTGGGTGGAAAATGTTTTGCGTGAGGTCACAGAGTGACACAAGAGCAGCTCAGGGGGGCAATTTACTTGGCCACAGCACTTTTGTTTGGTTGGTTAACATGGATATCCAGAGCCTGAAAGAAACAATAGGCTATGGGGGAGAAAAGCTCTTCTTGCAAGCCCCACTACATTGAAGTGATTCACAGAAAAGATAAAAAAAAATGGTTTAAAAGTATGATAAATGCCACTTAGTTGAAATGGCCAAGGATGTACCTCACTTCACCAGAAACCTATATGTGAGATTGAAAGGGTTACCTGATGCATATGCCGAAATACTTTCTTGTTAATTTCAGTGAATTATTATTCTAGTGCTAACTAGTCTCACCTGTTTTGACTCTATGCTGGCTTCCTTCAGTTTCTTTTCTGTCTCCTCTTTATATTTCTTCAGATGTTTGACTGTTTTTTCCAGTTTCTAGGTAGAAAAAGAAGTAACATTAACTTCTATACAGTTTTTTTCATGGCACAAATAAAAAATTGCAATGTAACAGAAGGGCTCTCCAATCTTTATTGTAAATAGCTGAGAGTTCTATCATGTAAACACACCCCCCCGCACCCCAGCCCCCTGCCCCAAAGTCAGATATATAGTGAATGTATGTTAAGTTGTTACTTGGCCTTTCTGGAGCAGACACAGTAAGATTTACAGGAATATCTTTTGACTGAGTTCATGAAGTCTTTCTACCACCTCTTCAACCCCATAGATTTTGTGCAAAAATGCTTCCATGGGTGTCTCATGTTTTTTCATGCTGTTATCACTTCACCTGACATTCATTTTCCAGCTGCTGCCTTTGCCTTCTCTCTGCTTCCAGCTGGGTCTCCAGCTGCCTGTTCTGCACTTGCACTTTGTGTTGGTTTCTCAATAACGCTTGCATCTCGCTCTGCACACTTTTCAACTCTGACACAAATTTCTGGATGTCCTGTGACTGACAACAACACAAGAATGAAATTCCAGCAACATTTTAGCAGATCAGTCTCTTCAGTAAAGGGGTCAAGAAATCTCACTTGTTCATAATTATTCTTCTCATACTCTTCTTTTACTGCTTCCACTTCCCTCAGTTGAGATTCAGTCTCCTGGAAATTGTTGAGAGAAACAAAACTTCAGGAATTTTTCAGGCCCACTGGCTGTTACTTGAGAACTATTTCTGCAGATGTCTGCACATTGTGTCCTCATTTCTTGCCCTCTGAGACTGAAGTTGAGAACCGATGCCCCGCCAGGGAAAGAGCAACAAGCAGGTGGCAGAGTTGCAAAGGAGTCTAGATTCTCATTTAGGATCAAGTACCAGTTGAACCCTAAGTTCTACAGCTATAAAGGATGGAAAGGGACTAATCACTACACAAGCAACGTCTGGTCCAATCAGTAAATAGACTGTATCCACAATATGATGAAGAGGACAAATGCGACTATAAAAATCTAATGGGGGGATGGGACTCTATGGCATCATATGTAATACGGCGGGGAGGGATGACAGGAGAAGCCACACAATTTCTATAGCTGCTATCAATCTATTAATCTTCTCTTCAGAATATGAGTCCAGAGGTAGTTTTATTTTCAAGTCTAGCTCCACTGCAAAGGATCAAAAGCAGTCCTGCTCAGTAGGAGGAAAAAGGAGTTCTCAACTAGGACGTGTCTTTATTGAAAAATGCGTGCATACCCTTACCCTTTCTGTGTTAGCTTTATAGGCCAGGCATTGTCTGACTTGAGCTCTTTGGCTTTTTAGCTTTTCCCTGTAACTGGACAAAGACTCTTCCAGCTCTATTACTTTCTGCTGCAGCTCCCTGTTAGCATGGGAAACTTCAGCCAATTTGGAGGAGGATTCTTCAAGGGATTTTTTTACCTAGGGGAAAGAGGAAAAAGTGAGTTCACTTTAACTGTAAGAATTAGTTCATTCTACACAACAATTAATAAGCAGCACACCCAATTGACTTGCTGTATCTGAAGTATGCTACAGCACCTGGTGGTCTGACTTTTCTTTAATATCCTTCTAACAAAGGGGAAAAAAGGGAATGCTGGGATCTGAGTAATACTACGGTTATGGCTGAGCTTTATGATCCAGCCGCCAAGAAACAAAGCAGACTCCCAAACCAGTATTTTATCCCTGGAGACTGCTATATAACCCCAGGTTATCCTTTTGAAGTCACTGGAATGACTGATATAAACGTCTAGGTCTTATGTACAATGAGGTATATAGTGTTGGGAGATACAGAACAGTACTTGAAAAAGTTAAGAGGGCACAGATACCACTAAGGATGGCCACCAGAAGGTCTGTCCACCACATGACAAAACTGTTGTATACAAGTGATGGAAAGCTCCATGATGAATTGAAAAGGAGACTAATATTTGTCATGAGTTGCTCTTGCTCTGCTGGAAAATTGTAAAGCAGACATCTTTTTCTGGAAATCACTCACTGGAATCTTAATTCTATCCCTTCTCACCTCAGCAGATTCTTGACAGGCAGCTTTCCTGGAAGCCTCTTGTTCGGTTTGAAACTGCTTCTTCAAAGATTCTAAGTGTTCAGCATACATCTTTTCCTCAGTCTTGGCTTTTTCCATTAACTGTTCCCTTTAAATAGAAGAAACAAATTCAGTTATTCATGTTTATATTTAATATGCTTTATTTAAACACAAGAATAGGAAAGAAAATTCCACTGTAAATACTTTTATCTTGGATATGCTCTCTGTACCACTACTGTTTAAAGATTGGAATGTGTTTTCTAATATTTAATATTCAATTTATTTAAAAGGAGGTTCAAAATAGCTATACAAGATAATAAGACTTGGGAAAAAAAACTTTAGAACAACTTCAGAAAATTAAATGGTTAAACCTGCTTAGACAAAGGATAATGAGGAGATGCAGACTGCACCTACACTTAGGTTTGAGGTTTTACTTACTAGCGTTCAGTTTTGGGTGGGAAATTTAAACAGTGATCTTGCACTCTCCTTGCTATAGCTACTGCAGGCCACTTCAAAGTGGAAGTGATATCTGCTATCCTCATGGAAAAGCTCTTTGTAGATGTGCCATAACGACCCTGGGTAAGCCGTTCCTCAGTACGGCAGAGTAGGTTGAAGAGTCATTATGGGAATGAATGAAAGAGCCCTTTTCTGTAGCTCTGCATGAATCTATCTTTAGCACACTGCTGGCTCAGCAGACAGCCAATGCTGATATTGATAGATGGATACAGCCGTAAGGCCCTAATGTTAGTGCAAAGTAATGCTTCTCCTCAAGTGTAGTATCATGGATCTGGTCTCACCTGCAGACGATCAGCTGTTGGTGCTCAGTTTCTTTACTCTTCAGTTCATACTGAGTTTGGATCAGCTTGCTCTTCAGGGTATTATTAACCTGGAGAACTTCTTCCAAATGACGAACAAGTTTCTTCTTGTCTGTTTTAGCACTTTCTAGTGCCTTACAAAGTGGTTCCACCTGTGCAGTAACAACAAATCAGATTTATACTTATCTAAATGAAAAAGCTTAGAAAGGAAAGCTTTTTTTCCTTCCCAGTGAGTATCAACTTACGGGAAGTAACAGTGTGTTCACCGACTGTCTGATTACAAATTTCCTAAGCACAGACATCTAGCTGGGAATCCTTAAAATGCCAATCCACTGACTGGCTTAGTCAGAAGCATCAGAACAACTTGTCATATAGCCATGACTTCCTTGGAAAAAAATGTTCTTTGCCAATAGTGAGTGTGTTTGGGTTTTGACACTATTATGAGGAGAGATGAAAGCAATTCTTTGGACTCTTTTCCCCTCCATTCTAGTAAGAAAAAAATTAAGGCTATATAAACTTCCGAAATATCTGTTCATATTATATATCCAGCTGCAGACTGTAAAACCCTCACCTATGCCAAGGAATTTTTCTTTAGAGAGGAGATGCTTGCCTCCTTCAACACTTGGATAATGATTTTCCCCACTCCACAGCCAAAAGCTGATAGAATGTTTTTTGCTTTGATTCGTGTGAATGTGTTGCAGCATATTGTATTCAGAACAAGAAAACGTACTTGGCTCAACACCAAAAATGCAGTGGTGGCTGTTACTATGGAAAAATGCAGTCTCTACCTGGCTGCTGTGCTGCCTTCCCATGGCAACCAGTTTGGCTTGGCAATGTTCCAATTCTGTTTCTAACCTCTGTATTTTCTGTTGAGTCTGGTTCCTGAAAATGGAAATTGGATTTAAAAAAATCATGCATTAAGTCAATGTGTGCACATCTCCTCTGAAGTAGTGACCATCTCATAGTTTGGTTCTCTACCTTAACCATATTAAGTTCTGCTTGTCACTGAAGTTAAACTTAAATTGTGTTTTACCTACCTTCCACAAGACGCACAAGGCCTGCCAAGCTTGCAGAGTTAGCTATAGGCACTTGGTGTACTTGGTTCACTAGTACTAAGTATATTACAGTGCTGATGGAGAGAATATAGGAACTTTTCAAACAAACTTGTCCTATAGCTTATTAGCCAGAACCACGGGGAAGATGCCACTCTTCCACACTGCTGACAGACCACAGAAATGGTGTCAGTTTCACTTACTTGTCTTTTCTGAGGTTGCTGATTTCAGTGTCCTTGTGTCCCAGCTCAGTTTGTACTGCATCCAGAGCTGCTTGCATCTTGTTACGAGAAGCTAACACATGCTCCAGCATGGCTGTGACCTTGCTGTTATCATCCTTTGCTGCATCCAGCTGGTGCTGCAGGTTTGCCATCTGCAGTAAAAGAAATCATTAGGAAAAGGAGCAGGAAACTCAGTCATCTATTAGTTTTATTAAAAAAAAATCATAGAATTATTAAGGTGGAAAAGACCTCTAGGATCATCAAGTCCAACTGTCAACTCAACACTACCATGTCTCCTAAGCCATGCCCTGAAGTGCCACATCTACATGTTTTTTTAACACCCCCAGGGATGGTGACTCCACCACCTCTCTGGGCAGCCTGTTCCAGTGCCTGACCACTCTTT
>VZTV01055587.1:21540-36399 GCA_013400875.1 Anhinga rufa
GGAGAGTGGCTTGGCGAGCTCCTCTGCCAGCTCCCTCAGTGCTTTCAGGTAGATCCCATCCAGCCTCATAGACTTGTGAGTGTCCAGGTGGTGCAGCAGGTTGTAAATTGCTTCCTCCTGGATTATGGGGGGGTTTATTCTGCTAAAGGATTCTTTTATAAATAACCTGCATGCTTGCAGCAGTGCCAAGTGCCAAGCAGTGGTTCTAAACATGGAAATAGATTTCTCTAATTACATAACCTTTGTCCTACCCCTGAGTCTGTGGTGGTGTTCTGGGTTTTTTTTTTGGTGGGTGTTCTAACTGATAGTTCCAATGCTGCTGAACTCTTGGCACCCAGGCTTCAGGAAGTGCTACAGATGCATGGAGCTGGGTTTTTAGTCAAAACCAGTTGTTGATTCTAATGTTGCTTAGCCTATGTTTTCATCTGCATCTCTTTCAAACAAAAAAACACTCAAAGGTTTTGGTGCTTGTTAATTTTCAGTCATTTCTTCGTTGTCATCAATTAGTCAACTGAAATTAGCCATTATTCTAACTTGCATTTCATGGTCATCACTCACCACATTAGAGTCTCCTTCCTTAATCCCAGTAGACCATCCAGTTTTCAATGATCTTGGAGTGAGAATGTCTATTATATTCTCCAGTTTTTCTCCCATTTTCTTTATAGCATTCAACAGAATCTTTCAGCTGACCATAGGACAACCTCCGCATTCAGACAGTTTCTTGAATGTTCATCTTATTCAAAATGAACTCATTGTAGAGTGGTGAGCAGAAGCACGTAAATCAGATTTCATAGCTTCTTCTCCTGAGCCTGCAGCTGATCTAGCATTATGATCAGGAGACTTCTGTTGTCAAGACCTTGCTGGGGATTTTTTTCTTTTTGGTGTGATTCCTACCACAAAATCAGTAAGCCCTTGGAGGCAGTGAAGATGCGAGTGCCAAAAACAGCAAGTGAAAAAACTCTCCAAAACATCTATTCACTGGAGCAGAAGTAGATGTTACATCTTATTCCTAAGTCTGCATTACTTCAGGAAGATATTTAAGTTCTCTTCTGTGATACTTTCCACAGCATGTTATCCAAAGTCATGTGATTTCCCTCTGTCTCAGCAGCAGCGAGACACAGAGCTGGCTGCAACTTTACTAGAAGTCTGTGATGTCAGCCATTGTCACAGGTCTGCACAGCCAGCACAGTCCCCTGGTTCTGAGCACCCCTTTGGTCCTACTGTGAGGCCTTTCTACAGCTAGTTCTCTGTATCTGCAAACCAATGGAACTGAGTGCTTTTACTTTCCTAAAATCTGAAAGCATTCAGGTCATGGCTTCCAACCATCAACGTAATATCCAGTTACCTTTGACTCTCTGATGGACCATCCTCTATGATGGAGAATAAACTACAAGAGAAACATTGATTCATTTTGCTTTCTGGAAACAGAAGGCAAAACCAGGACCTCCTGTTTTCCAGCTAAGTGTCCTAAACGTGATTACCTCTTCTGTCTGATTTCTAGATCAATGGAGATTAAGGATATGATTGACTGTTTGTCACTTTTTGCCTCTCTAGTTTTCCAGCTCAAAATGACTACAAGATTGCTTTGGTATCTGAGAAGCAAGGGGAGTCTGTAAAGAGCATTTACTGTTATGAGTTCATTCTTGCTTGTGAACAGAAGTCTCGGTGCTTGAACTTACAGCTTAGAATAGCAAACTCATGACAGAGCAGAGTCCACTTCACAGTCTTATACCTACGACCTTGGTTTCACTGTCCAGGATAACATGCCTGTTCTCTGTACTTCTCTGTATGAAGACTGAGCGAACAAACTGAAGCAGAATAACTATCTACCTCCCAGCAATATAGCTAGACAAGTATAATCGGCAACTATTTGTTCTCTTACTGGGAAATAATAATAAATCCTGAGGACTATCTTTATAATCCCGCAAACTGTGTGTTCTCTAGTCTGAATACATGCAATCAACTTGCATGAAAAACAGCTCTGTTGAGCTGAGCTTCCATAGTTCTCATGTTTGTTTTGACGAAATCAGGTTGTGTTTCCAGCTGCAGACTAGGTTTTAACATTAAACGTATGTTCTGTTCTTCAGGAAAGAGTGTGTTGAATCTGATTTCAATGGCTATGTAATAATTAGTTAGTCTGACCCTAATTCTGAGGGTTAAGAAGTTCTTCAAGTTCTGTTTTACCTGAATGTATCTGGTCTCTATGCAAGCACTTGCAAAGCTCACTGTTACCTAAGTGTGTATCTATGGCTCTTCCTGTAGCTTCTGCACTTCAGTCTTGAGAAAAGAAATATGGCAAAATAGCTCAGCTTTCTTTTAGCACAGAAATGGAAAAGCATTATCTTATCTGGAACAGAGAAGCAGAGTGATGTGACAATGTCTCTCTGCCCAGAGCAAATGTCATCTTTTCCCCGAGTCCCACAGCAGAAGAAGCAGCAAGTGAATCGCTTCTAACTTATCCTTCCATGGAAATAATTCCAGATTAGAATTCACCTTGGTTTAATCTCAGCATGATGTCTTTTATGACTGTTGCATAAATGTAGCTTTCTTGCTCTCTAATAATCACTACACATTCTGTGCTGTTTTTAAAAGAAACTCAGGAATCTTTGCACCACTCTCTCAAATTCTATGACACAGGTCACACTGAAGTAAAAGCTTTACTTTCAGCACCTCATTTACTGTCTAGCTAACTTCTCCTTAAGAAAGCTTCCATATGCTGTTTATTTCTGCTTACCACCATGGTTTGCCTCCCTCTTTATGAATTTGCATTTTTCACAAAGTTTTCCATGTTTCTAATCTCTCCACCAATTTTCTAACCATATATTTTGTTTTAATGCCCCCTGGTGGTTCTTAGCCATTCTACTTTTTCACACATTAAGCAACTTAATTATCACAAATCCTGGAGATGCTACACCAACAGCATCTTGTCACTCAAAGGCAGTATAAGCAGTATTGAAGATGATTTTTGATACACAACTCTCTTGATATACATGCTTGACACTACTACACAAATTAAGTAGAGAAGATAAATAAGCACTTCCTCCAAATTAAGTACTGAAGAGCTACAGTTAAACAACCTTACCTTAGATGAACACAAAAAACAAGTTTCCCTTTTGAACTGACAAAAAGGATGCTGAGACGTACCTGAAGTTTTCCTTTGTCACATGTCAGTTTATTCTTGCTCTTAGTCAGCTCTGCCAGCACATGTTGCACCTGCTGCTGGGCGTACTGAGGAAAAAAAAGCAGATGTCACCATTCCGTAGGAAAAAACAAGGCAAAAAGCAACAAAAAAGTGCTCAGTGTCCTGTTTCTCCCTGAGTATTTTAACTTTCCTCTGTTGCTTCAGGTATAATTTTTCAATTAGGTGAAACACTGAAACAGGTTAAAAAAAAGATATAAAAATATCCAAATGGCATCAATTCCTCCAAGGCAGCTTAATCTCTAGGAAGAACTGCTCAAATTGGTACAACCTTCCAGATGGCCACAAGAAGGCCTGTCCTAGAAGCACAGGCAACAGAAATGGAGAGATGAAAAAAACCTTTGACAACAGGGATCAGAGAAGCAAAAATAACTAGAAGAATGAGAAGGCATGGACAGAATTAGAACAGCTTACAAAGACAGTAAAGGCTACAAAAAATAATTAAAAATCAGGCAACTTTTTAAGGTTCTGAATGCTCTGTTGATTCGTATTCTTTAACTGATGACTGCCAAATGAGCCTTGTATTAAACAGAAAAAAGATATACATATGTTACAGAAATGTAACTTTGATTATCAAATACATTCAAAACATTCAAAAGGTGTTTCAGTTAATTCTTCTTTGGCATCATGACATTAGGACTTTATTAGCAGCTAAGTGTTTCTTAGGATCTCCAACATATACAACTGGTTGCTACACCCAGCAATGTGAAGAAAAAAAAAAACCAATGGTAAAAGCACTAGTAGCACAGTATTACTAAGCTTTTACTCAACTTTTCTGGAACTGGTCAAGTATCCTGATCCAGGTGACTGAGAGTGGTGAGAAATAATGGAATGGGAACAAGTTAAAAATGGGAATGAGGTCCCAAGTGCAAATTTGTGTACAAAGAGCATAAAACTGTTGTTAATACCTTCCCAATGTACACAAGCTGAATACATAGGTACAGATATACAAGCTGTATACCTGTACTAGAAAATGGAATGGAGTCACAGGACTTTAATAACATACCTAAATGTCCTATACCTGAAGCTCTATATAGTCCTCTTAGCTCATCCCACACAGACATCTAAAGAGATGGAGTAACATTTAAGATATCTTATCCTTTTGTTTTCAAGTTTTCCCCTTTTTGATTCCTTAACTTGATCAGCCACTCTCCATAAAATACAGATTACTTCAAAGAGCACCTTGATTCCTGCTACAGTTACTTATCAGTCAGGTCATCGCTTATCTACTTTATTAGTGGCTTACCTGCTCGTGTACCAGTGCAGTCAAGCGATCCAGTAGCCTCTTGTTCTGTTCCTCTAGTGTTTGCAAAGTGAATTTCATTGAAACCATTTCTAACTATGAACAAGAAAATCCAACTCTAATTGTACCATTTCAAGATTTCCACAGTCACAATACATGAATATCACAAAACCTCAGCACTACATACTGATTAGGTATAGTCTCTCCTGTTTCAGAGACCTTCTGCAACAGCGAAAGAATCATGCTGACTTCAGTCACAACACTAAGGAATTTCTCATTCATACCACAAACGCTACCTTTCCTTTTCCAGGTTATGCATATGCAAGGAAGCTATGCAGGTAAAACAGCTAGGAGAAGCTGAAAATTATGTGTCATTTGCCATAGTAGCATAAACAAGCTTATTACTACAAATAGGGCCTTATGTAGGTAGCAATAGGGGTGCTGCTCCAAAGGACACGTCCATATAGACAAGAAAAATATCAAACAACGAAGTGTCTATGGTAAATATCACATCATTTAGAAACAACTTAGTTGAGAGAGTAAGCAAAATGAAAGGAAAAGTTAGAGAAAGAGAACACTAAATTTAAAGAACAGCCATATGTATTGCAAGATACCTCATTCTTTGTTTTCTCTACTTCCAATTTGTTCCTTTCCTGTATAATTTCATTTGCTGTTATCCTTATCTGTCAAAAGAAATGTGAAACCATTGTCACCTGAAAATGTCCAGATTCATAGAAATATTACACTTCTTCAGAACAGTTGACCTGAAGGTTGTAAGTCAACTCTGAGGTTCAGAAATAATATTTGCAGAGCCGCCCTGTCTTCTCTCCCTTTTCATGCTTCAGAGAGGAGACATTACAAGTCAAAATATAAGCATAGTAGGAAAGGAGAGAGTAGGAAAGTGTCGTACTTGCCACTGCAGTAGCAAAAAATAATCATTCTGAAAATATAACTGGTATGCAAATAAGAACTCTGGTGATGTGGGCCCAAAAGCAGCCTTCAAGAAAATAGCTTTAAAACAATGTTTTCCGTACCTCCTGTTGAAGATCTTCCTTTTCTGCCAGCAGAGATCCTTTCTCTTGCAAAGCTGTTCCAAGTTCACCTTGCAGTCTAGCAAGAGTACATTCCAAAAGCTGTCTCTGTGTGGTTGCTGCCTCCTCAGCGAGGCTTGCTTTCTGCCTGTACTTACCATGCTCTGTACGCAAGGCCTCCCTAAAGCAAGACAAAATAGCCAAGCTGGAGTTCTAGCACAACAGAAGGACAGGAGATGGCCTCCATATTAAATACCAAAATGGCCCTTCTGTGTTAATAAGTGAAAAGTGCTAGAGAAGCAAAAATCGAGCTGGTGAGAATGCAATGGAGGAAGGGGAGACAGAGGCTGCAGACGAGAAAACTCCTCACAGCTCTCTCTGAAGCTGAGCCCTCTCATGCTGCACAGTCCGCAGCTCTCCAAGAATGTTGGCATGGGCAGCATTCAGAAACGAGTCTTGCTCTTGCAGCTTATGAGTCTTTTCTTGTTCTGCCTAAAGGGGGAAAATTACCCGGGCAATAACATTAACATCAAAATGATGAGGGACAAGTAATTAATTTACAAAGCTGTTAATTTGACATTGAGCTCCTCCATCATCCCTATAGTTCTGCATACTATGGTGTGTCGCTTCTTGAATAGCGTGTCAAAGCTAAGTTCACCTTACCTAGCTTTTAGACATATATATTTAATCTCAGGTTCATATTACTTCCACTACGCTTCTGCATTTACAGTACTTACAATGCCCATTAAATCCTACATTCCTCTTTCTCGGTGGTTGTTACAGGATGTTTCTGTAAATAGTATTATCATATTTACATTCTTTCCCCATAACAGATGACTTTTTTTTCCCTGTACTGAAAATAAATCTTTGCCAAAGAAAGACACTAACACTTTTTTTATCACCACCTTTACAGAACTTCCATTGCTGTATGTAAAGTATTTTACTGTATTCCCACCGATTATCAGTATTAGGAACTAGTCTGTTCTCTAATGTCTGAGCTGCAAACAACCTTCTTGGACTGTAATAGTAGGGTACATACCTTAAGCATGGTCTGATGATCTGAAATGAGTTTAGCATTCTCCATGGTAACACTTCGGAGTGTGGTGCTGAGCTCCGAGCACTGCTGGCTTAAGTGGTCATTAAGGACCTGGTTAGATAGAAGGAGGAGGAGGATCATAAACATGTTGTCAGGGTTTGGGAGGGGTGCATTTCTGCATAGCAGGCTGTCAGAAACTTTTTAAAAATCTCTTGCAGACGTGGAAAAATCTATTTTAGGTAGAAAGTGTCCAAAAAAATTTGTTCAGGTAGTCCCAATATATGGTATACTTATTCCAAGGTGTTAAAAGTTCATAGTAATGGGAAAAAAGAGAACATAGGTTAAACTACGAATCAAGCATAACCACTTATTAGTTTTGAGTCCAGAAAAAAGTAATGTTTCGAAGGCAAAGAAGGCAAAAATTGAAAACAGACCCCTACTAATTTCATAGCTGAATTATTGTAGATAACCAAAGAAAAATGGAACTTTCTGTGAAAGACATATCCAAATCCCATAACCAGTGAACACTGACCAGTATACAAGTATCTGTTGCAGGGGAGAGGAAAAAATAGAAAAATGTTTTCTAAATTATGTTCTAAAAAGAGGGGAAGTAGAAGAAACAAAATTTTTTAGAATGTGCTGATGTCAACCTTTTCTCCCAAAAGGCAGAGGAAATTTTAGCCAAGCAGGTACTCCATATCTGACTCATTAATAGAAACTTATTCATGTAGAATCTAAGGGTACAAAGGAATATAAATGTACTACTTCGAGGGTAGATAGAAGAGGGAGCAGCAGTAGGTCTGCATGTCCTGGCCCCTGAGGAAGACACTTCCAAAAAAAGCTGATTCCAAGTAAGTGTTGGGAAGAAAACTTCCCAGCTTTAAGGCTGGGAAATCTGGAACAGTTACCTAGGCTAGTGACTGAATTCCTTCACTGGAAGTTGTTCGTTGGGCTGTAATACCTGAGGGCACTAAACTTTGCCTCCTGACCTGCATTTGAGGCTTCCCAGTAAATGTATAATCACTTCTCACTGTAATCAGTTCATTTGTTGTACTCTACTTCCATTTTAAAAACAAGAGTAGGTATTCTCATTACCTGTACTTTCTCTGCTGTTTCTTGCAGGGTGGTCATTTTAGACTGAAGTTGCAGGTTCTCTTTGCATTGTTTGCTGAAGGACAGCTGTGCATTCTAAGGGGCAGTAAGACAGAATGTCCACCGAGAAAAAATGTAAATGTCATTTAGCCAGGCACTTCACAAATACCAAGTCTTTGTTTCACACTTGCCTGTATCCTTTAAGCTATTGTCACATGGCTACGTGCTCTTGCAAGCACCGGACGTGGCTCCTAGTACAAGCCTCTTTCCAAAATATACCTTGAAATACCCACTGAGGTACTACCTGCTCTAACTTAGCTTTGAAAGTTGAGGGTGACTTCATATCCTTCTGGGCTCTCAAACTTATTAGTCTCCACTATAATTAACCTCAATACTTCTGAAATTAGAAGAACTCCCTGCCAGAAGTGGTACTAGTCACAACTGAAGGAATCCTTTGCCAGCACTGTGAGACTCCACATCTAAGCTGAGGTTTTACCTCATCTTCACTAAAACCTGCTCTTTCAGAGAAGACTGCAGGCAGCAGCCCATTTAGTACCCAGTTGACCAAGGTTCTGATTTTTCTGTAGTATTATCTATTTGTCTCCTTTGTATGTGCAATACTTGTGCTAACACAACTGTGTTTTGTGCTAGCTTCCCTAGGAAGGCATTCATATCACTGTTTTGATATTTCAGTAAAATATGAAAGTTAATCTTTCAAAAAATGAGTAGGGCAACCCCAAACTGGTAAAAATAACGAAATAAGACATTCAATGGTTATTAGCCTTGGTCGCATTTGGCATTTGTCCACATAAAAATTCTGCCTCTGAAGTGTGGTACACTTGAAAGGCCCCATATAGGCTGTTCTGATCTTTATTTAGCTATTTTCCTCACCAATACTTGTTTACAACTTACTTTTGCTTCTTCACTAAGCTGGGAAATGATACAGTTCCTGGAGTCTAAAAATAGAAAAGAATGTCAGGACATGCTTTGTTATCTGTTTGGTAATTTTAAAAGGTGACATTTTGATTTAATATTTGAGTTTAGCTAAGTTACTGAATATGCCACAAACAGGTAAGACTTCTACAAATGTATTGTTCTTTAACACTTTTCTTGATAACTTCAATATTTCATCAAAATTACTTTTTAAAAACGATACCATAAATTAATAGTGATTTATCAAATTTTAAAATTAAGCATGCCATCATGCCAATCTCCTATACATACCGCTTCTGAGTATAACCTTGAGTCTCTTATTCAGCTGTCTAGTGTGTAAGTAACTCATTTATCCTGACTATAACCCACAGCCCATATGCAACTTTACAAGTTTTTGTGCATTGACAAAGAACAATAGTTAGAACCCTGCTTAAACCAGTAGATCTAAAAGCAGAAGCATTTTTTGTTGGTATTTGAATTAACCTGCCTATAATAGCTAGCCTCTTATTCTGCTGTGCTGTATAACATACTGAGGAAAAAAAAAGGAAGACAAGAGACAATTCAGCATGAGCAGGGTAGGGAGGGAAATCTAGCCAAAATATTATGACATCCAAGGTATCATCAAAGGATCACTCAAAAGTCCCTTCAGTTAACAAAGGGAAAAAGCCTTGGTCAGCAGCATTATTTCATAGAGAAGTAAAGAAAATTTGTATGTCCCATTTAAATCTGTCATTTGCATATGGATTTGTTCTGAAGGAAAGAATTCTTCTGCCATCATTCTCCCTCATTCAGCCAACTCTGCCACAACGTAAGTTTCTCTCCTCTTGCCATGCCTTACGCAGAAACGCTGACTACCTTCTGTGAGTTACGGGTTAATTATTGCATGTGTGATTCACAGAATAACAAACAAAACATATGAGATACAGGACCACTTCTGTAAAAGGAGTAACTAGAAACCTGAAAGAGGTCCTGAGGGAAGGTTCACAAGAACAATAACTATACTAGGATTTAGGCACGGTTGCTCTGAGTTATTTGGGAATAAGGAACAGACTTTAGGTTAGGAAAATTCACGTTTAATTTTGACAATATAAAGCTTCCCCCTACCCTGGAGTGCATTAAATGCCACTTAGCTCCCTTCTAAGCAGCTACTTTCACATTAGTAGACTAGGAATCTAAATAAGATCAACTAGAGCTATAGCGAAGATGCTTGTCCTTATACTGATGTTTAATAGAGCACATTTCTTTAATCAGCTGCAAAAGACTCAATAGCAATGTGCATTCTACTCGCATATCAGTTCAAGAATCATGTGTTAACAGTTACTTGCTAGATGAAGTCTCCTCTGAAAAGCATTTATGCTGATGGAATCTTTTCATATTATTATTGTATATTCATTACTCTGATTACCACTGCTGTTGGTTTCCTCTACGTAAGAAGAAAATCATAGAATCATAGAACAGTTTGGGTTGGAAGGGACCTTTAGAGGTCATCTAGTCCGACCCCCCTGCATTGAGCAGGGATAGCTTCATCTAGAGCGAGTTGCTCAGAGCCCCGTCCAACCTGACCTTGAATGTTTCTAGGGATGGGGCATCTACCACCTCTCTGGGCAACCTGTGCCAGTGTCTCACCACCCTCAGTGTAAAAAATTTCTTCCATATATCCAGTCTAAATTTACCCTCCTTTAGTTTAAAACCGTTACCCCTTGTCCTGTCACAACAGGCCTTGCTAAAGAGATTGCCCACATCTTTCCTATAGTCCCCCTTTAAGTACTGGAAGGCGGCAATAAGGTCTCCCCACAGCCGAGGCTTTAGAAACATCACATGCAAACTAAAGGTCTTTAATACTTCATTAGCTCTTAAGCTGCCCTCTATTCCTGTTGACTGGTACACCTGCCGCGGGTCTGGAGGACCTCAGTGCTTGTTTTCTCTACTGTGGAAGCAGTGAGAGAAGCGCTAGAAAGATATGACAAGAACCCACTGTTATACCCAGCTCAGCTTTCAGTTGTGTGCACTGTTGCTCCAGTTGGGCAGTTCTTTCCTCCTCCTCTTGCAGCCTCACCCGGGCTAGCTGGACATCTTTATGCAACTCTTGGCAGTCCTGCCATAATATTTGTACCTGCAATGATATCACAGATTATTCTTCATTTAGATTATTTAGATTCATTTAGATTATTCTTCAATTTAGTAATTTCTAACAGAACTTTGTATGTTTCAGGAACAAAGAGCCCTTGATGATCACCAAAAAATTGAAAAAAAACCCAAACTAGTTATTCAAGTTTTGACACTTTGCTCTTTGCTTTCTTTTATCCTTACTAAACTGTTGCTATGAATTCAGAAGTGTTAGAGTGACTTCATGTGGCTTGTGTGTGTACACATGCAGAAAGGGGGATTGGTTTTGTTTATTTGCATTATGTGTAAGCCAAATAATTTCTACCATGAAATAGGTAGAATCTCTAGAATCTCCATCCTTTATTGGAAACAGGGGGAAATATAGTGACAAAGGATAAGGAAAAGGCTGAGGTACTTCAATGCTGCCTTTGCCTCAATCTATAATAGCAAGCCCAATTGTTCTCAACTCAAGTTGCCCAAGTTGCTCTCAACTGTCTTCCTGAGCTGGCAAAGACAGTGACGGGCAGCAGGATGGAGCCCCCACAATCCAAGGGGAAGTGGTTAGCGACCTGCTACACCACTTAAGACTCACAAAACTCTATGGGGCCAGATGGGATCCACCCAAGGGTACTGAGGGAGCTGCAGAAGTGCTCACCAAGCCACTTTCAATCCTTTATCAGCAGTCCTGGCTAACTGGGGAAGTCCCAGTTGACTGAAAATTAGCAAATGTGACGCCCAGCCACAAGAAGGGTTGGAAGAAAGATCCAGGGAACTAGAGGCCTGTCAGTCTGACCTTGGTGCTGAGGAAGGTTATGGAGCAGATCATCTCAAGTGCCATCACACAGCACATACAGGACAACCAGGTGATCAGGCCTAGCCTGCATGGGATATGAAAGGCAGGTTCTGCTTGACTAACCTGATCTCCTATGACAAGTTGTCCTGCCTAGGGGATGAGGGAAAAGCTGTGGATATTGTCTACCTAGATGTTAGCAAAGCCTTTGACACTGTTTCCCACAGCTTTCTCCTGGACAAACCGATGGCTCATGGCTTAGACAAGCGTACTCTTTGCTGGGTAAAAAACTGGCAGGATGGCCGAGCCCAGAGAGTTGTGGTGAACGGAGCTAAATCCAGTTGGTGGCTGGTCACAAGTGGTGTCCCCCAGGGCTCACTTTTGGGGCCAGTCCTGTTTAATATCTTTATCAGTTATCTGGATGAGGGGATTGAGTGCACCCTCAGTAAGTTTGCAGATGACACCAAGTTGGGCAGGAGTGTTGATCTGCTTGGGGGTAGGAAGGCTCTACAGAGGGACCTAGACAGGCTGGATTGATAGGCCGAGGTCAGTTATTTGAGGTTCAACAGGCTTGGGGACGAGTGGCTGGAAAGCTGCCCAGCAGAAAAAGACCTGGGGGTGTTCGCTGACAGCTGGCTGAACATGCGCCAGCAGTGTGCCCAGGTGGCCAAGATGACCACCAGCATCCTGGCTTGTATCAGGAATAGTGTGGCCAGCAGGAGTAGGGCAGTGATCGTGCCCCTGTACTCAGCACTGGTGAGGCCGCACCTTGAACCCTGTGTTCAGTTTTGGGCCCCTCAGTACCAGAAGGACATTGAGGTGCTGGAGTGTGTCCAGAGAAGGGCAGCAAAGCTGGTGAAGGGTCTGGAGAGCACGTCTTATGAGGAGAGGTTGAGGGAACTGGGGTTGTTTAGCCTGGAGAAGAGGAGGCTGAGGGGAGACCTTATCGCTCTCTACAACTGCCTGAAAGGAGGTTGTAGAGGAGGCTGTGGGTGATGGTCTCTTCTCCAAAGTTAACAAGTGATAGGACAAGAGGAAATGGCCTCAAGTTGCACCAGGGGAGGTTTACATTGGATAGTAAGAAAAACCTTTTCACTGAAAGAGTGGTCAGGCATTGGAACAGGCTGCTCAGGGAAGTGGCTGAGTTACCATCCCTGGAGGTATTTAAAAGATGTGGAAATGTGTTGCTTAGGGACATGGTTTAGTGGTGGACTTGGCAGTGCTAGGTTAACGGTTGGACACGATGATCCAAAAGGTCTTTTCCAACCTAAACAATCCTGTGGTTCTTCTTTGAGCAGGAAGTTTGACTATGTGATCTCTTATGATCAACATTTTTACAAAATATTTTAATTATAAAGTGTTTTAACTGGCTTCTAGGAATGACATCCGAGTTCTGGTTCATCCCCCAGATGAGGGAGTGAAAACAGATACAAAAGAAGTCTGAAAATTTCTCAAACCTGCTTCCGTTCTGCTTCTACTGTTGTTTCCATGTCCTGTACATGACACATCACAGTAGCTTGAGATTCCTCCAAAGACTCCCGCAGGCTGATCTCCTGGGACAGCTGTTCTGTTAGCTAGAAAAAATAAACACTTTCTGACCCAGGTCTAATTAAGTAGACTGAACAAATACTTCGAGATCATATATGAAAGATGTTCTGCCTGGGTGCTTAGTTATGAGCATGGCTGGCAGGTTCCTTTGGGTGGTGCACATCCCAAAACTGCACCCAGAATATTATTTAAGGATCTTCTTCAAATCGTTAATACTTGGCAAATTCAGCCTCCTACAAAGCTCCTTGCTCTTGTACTTACCTCCTGAAGTCTACAGTTAATTTTCTGTTTTGTGTTCCTCAGTTCCTCGGCTGCAATCACCACATCCATCTAAATAAAATTAAGGAACGGGTATTTTTATCTTTTCACGTTCGTAACTATTGCAAAAGCCATGCTAACACCTAACTTGATTTCTATCTCCAGGCTGATGTTCTCTGTTCTGAAGCACTGAATATAAGAGTGCAAGCACTGAGAAGCAATACATTCTTTAATGCAAGAAATGAGATTTGAGTGACATACTCCATTGAAGTTCTCTTCAGGGGTGATAGTAATAGAACTGTAAGACTGAAATACCAGAGAAATATAAGTTCCTGGGAAAACAGAAAAGCTATTGGGAGCCCTATGCATGAAAGCTAGGATGAACTTAAGTTCACGAAGGTGAGAGAATTACAGATCTCAAACATTTTTTTCTTGATTTGCTATGTAATGTCTTTTAATTGATGGAAGCACAGATTCTCATTATCAAAAGTGTTTGCTCTTACTGCCAACAATGTATCATAAACTTCTTTTTCTAGATGAGTATGCTTTCTGTTTAACTACGTCACAGATGAATGTACTAAAACCAAGTCTGTTAATTCCTGAAACTATAGTAAGATCATAATCTTTTGTACCTTGGATGCAGCTGTAATCTCCAGAGCAGTACTGAGTCTCTGAACGTCTTCTTTTGCCTTTTCTTCAGCCTCTTTCATATCACTTAGGCGTTGGCGCAACTTCATTGCTTCTTGCTGTACAATCTTCATTTCTTGCACGTGCTCCTCGTGGATTGCATTCAGGCGCTGCTCCAACTGGGCTGCCACAAGGAAAAGGCAAAAAACTTTCATTGACAGAAAAAGCATATGGAAGGACAACGAAGAATGAAGTGGTAAAAAAGCCTTTTGTACTACCTGCGTGCTTTGGATTCAGTTCCTTTTCTGTCTGCAGTCGGAAGATGTTTAATTTCAGTGTCTGTACAACACTCTCTAACCGACACATTCGATTCACCAGTGTTTCACAGTTTTTCCACAGTGTATTTTCTCCCACAAATGCCACCCTGGCCTGCACAGGGCTGATAGCTGGGTGACTAGCAGGTGTTTCTGAGGTCTTTGAGTGGAAATGATCGAGGCTGAAAGGGAGAAAAGACTGACCCACTCTTGTATGCACACCTACCTGACACTGCACGTATGCATTACAGATGTGATCAGATCAGAAACCACGTTTCATAGAGCTGGGAGGGTTCCTGTGCCCCCAGGGTGCTGCAGCCCCTTCTCGCTGACGCTGCCAGTGCCAGCTCCCCCACGGAGAGGAGAGCAAAGCGTGGCGAAGGGGTGCAAAGAGGAACAAGGTGAGAAAATCAAGGGAACGTGAGCTCTCCAAGAAGGGAAAACCTCACCCCCGCTTCCTCCCTACCTCTGCCCGCCGAGGCCGAGCGCCTCCAGCTCTCGCACCAGCGCGCTGGTTTGCTCTTCCACCACCCTCATCCTCAGGTGAAGCACCACGAAGGCCTCGGGCGCGGCCGCCCTCACGCTCGCGGGCACGACGGCTGGCCTGGCCATGGCCGCTGCGGCCGCCCCCGCGCCCGGCCCCTCCCGCCCCACCGCTGCCCTCACGGCCCGGCCCGGCCCG